>JAMKPZ010000916.1:0-61187 GCA_024699675.1 Amphibolis antarctica | reverse complement strand
ATGACCTGCTTTGAAGAACAAAAGTTCAATAGCTCCACTTGATATTTGACAACTAATGATAATGGTCATACTGAAGCCTTACCACATCTGGAGTAACATACATGTGAGGATCTCCAACTTCATAGAGAAGTTGTTCAGCACAAGTGTGATAATTTAGTAATCCTCCACTGCCATCTGCTTTGGCAACAGAAACTTCTCCTTCAGAACTGACTTCAGCAAAAGGAAGTGACAAGTCTAGCAACTTCTGGAAAGATAAAACCCGATTCTTATCACCTGCCATATGACATGCCAAATTATGTATCAGGGTATATACATCAGCTACAAGCAAGCTGGTGTTACCTGGGTGCATGAAATAACCCCCTGTTAGTTGGCATCCACATTCAAGAAGATGACCAGCAAGGGATCCCTTAGCCAGCAGTTGGAAATCATCCCAGTTCCAACCAAGTTCATAAACCTGGTTGCACCAAAATCACATGAAAATATATTTAAATACTAATCATAGTCTCTGTGGTATATGAAAAACATAATTTTTAATCACATTTGGCATTCTTTGTCAACTATTGCATCCCCTTCCCAAAAATTACATATTGAAGATAGAAAGAAAGTGATCATTGCAGTTGGATTGCAGCACATAAAGGTGTCTGACAAGTATGGTCACAACCGAATCATTTGTTAGCACCCAGACCAACCCTTTGTCTAACCAAAAAAGTCATTATGCAAATAATGCAGAACATTGTTGAAATCCGGACATACAATTTAATATAAATTAGTTATGAGTAAAGGAAATGTTCTAATATTTATTCTTGTAGCTTTTTTTAAGATTCTATAAGTGTCCTTATTTTTAGGTCAAATGAATGCAAAGATTTGGGCCTAGAAAACTGTATTTGACTTTAGGGTTCATTTGTGTATATCAAAAATCTGAGAAACTATAAAAGGAAAAGGAAAAGAAAAATTAGAAAATGGAAAAATTTTCGAAGTCATTTGTACATCATAGAAATTTCAAAAAATTTATAAATATTCAATATTTGTAAATATTTTTTAATATTTGTTTTTGTTTAATATTTTGTTCCGTCAACCCCTTCTTCTCAAACATAGGTTACCGACATAGAAGAGGGATTGAGAGAAGAGGAGGATCTACAACATCGGGAGAAGGGAAAAACACAAAAAGGAGAAGGGATTGAGATAAAGGAGCAACGTTGGGAGAAAGTGCAGAAAGGAAATCTATGGCATTGAGAGAAAGGAGAAACATAAAGGCAAAAAGGGTCAAAAGAAAGGGAGGAGTGTCAGCTATAAAAGAGGTGATTTACAGTTAGAGATACTTTAGACAACAATAGGAGAAAAGGAAATGGCTACGATAGTGACAGGAGATGGTTGCAACAGCATTGAAAGTGTTTGGTGCAATAGTGGGGATTCTCGTGAAATTGGGGGAGAGGAGTCCAAGACAATATTTTTGGGAGACTAATGATTTTTCTCATCCTATAGGGTGTGAAATGTTGAAAAAATAATCTATATATATGGATGGAAATTCTAAATTTTTTTCCAAACCAAATTTTCATCTAACACAAACCAAGGGGCACAAACTACCCCTTAATATCAAAATGAAATGAGGGCAACCAACTCAAAACTAAATGGCCATGAATTAAAGGATTCATATTTATATTAATTCACCTCTTATTTTGTATAGATATACCGTTGAAAAAGAGAAATAAGGTGGAAGTGGTATATCTCATTCATAAATATAAAACTTCTTTATATAAAGGTTACATAGAAACAATACATGACATGATTAATATGATACCAAACCTACAATATGATATAAAATAAACTCTAATACAAATTTTAACTCTAGCACTCCCACTCAAATTGGAGCATCCAACTTACAATAAAATTATACATAAACAAAATAACAAGGAGATAAAAAATAGACAAAAATCTAGAAGTAGTAGTAATGTTGTGTAAGTAAATATATTAAGAGGCTTGCACATATATTCCTACAAATACAATTTTTATAAATTATCTAACAAGAGAGATTGAATGTGGATTGTTGGTGTTCCACAATTCCCAAAAATAATATAAATTTTAAATGTAAGGTATACCATAAACCTTAAAAAAATAATAGATGATTGATAATAGAATATTAAACTTTTTTTGTCATTTTTTCTCCTTTTCATTTTGTACTTCTATTTTTACTTTTATTGTTATTTTTATTTTTATTCTAACATGGAGGCGACCAAAAACACCTGACACCATGAGGGTGACCTACACAATGCTAGAGACGAGCAAGAGAGGCCACCTGAGCAAGATTGTCCAATTGAAGAGGTCTTTCATATGAGACAAAGAGGCAACTATCAACATACACAAGAAAGGATGATGTACACATGGCAATGCCACGAGGAGAGGTCTTCTTGGTAAGATAAGGGTTTTTCAATGATAGTGTAGTGATGGAGCGACTCATTTGATGGAGAGGGGTTAGAGTAGAGGTGCCACACGAGATGTCAAAGTCCATCATCTCCACAAGGCAAGTTGGAGATCGCGAGGGGCGTCTACAAGCTAACTAAGGTTTAGGTGGTAGATGGATGTTGGCTCATGACAACCAAGGTTTTGAGAGAGAGAGAGAGAGAAAGGAAGAGGATGACAATATAAGATTGGTAGGGAAACAATGGAGGTTGGGAGTGGTAGAGAGTAATAGAAACGTAGTTGCACTTCGGCTGGCTAGTTGGGAGGAGGGTTAGGATTTCCCTCCTTTCTAGCTAGATTTTATTTTCTATTAGAGTAAAAACTTAAGTTTTGATACCATGTTGAACAAAAGAAATAAGGTGAAAGTAAGATATCTCACTCATAAACATAAGACCTCCTTATATGGAGGTTATATAAAGACAACACATGACATTTAATCAGTGTAGAACTAAACCCAAAATATAATATAAACACTAATACAAATCTTAACTCTAATAGATACGATTTTTGAGAGAAAATGTTATAAAATTGTAATTTTACATTGAATTCAATGTAATGAAAATCATGAAATTTTGAAATACCATATAAAAACTATTTACAATCTTTCTTGATTTTGTCTTGATTTTATCATTGGATTTTGTGTCAAAAGAGGAAATTATGCAAAATCAAGAAAATCAAGGGGAAGGCCAATTCCAAGATTTGCTCATTTTGTACTTACAGTTACCATTCAAAATCATTCTAATTTTTCCAAAAATCTATCAAGGCCATAAATGTTTGAGTAATATTTTCATTAGAACCTTGGAATCACATAATCATGACATCCCAAACCCCAACCAAACAAAGTCTTACTCTATGTGGTACTACAACAAACACCACCACATATTACATTTGCATATTCAAATATTAAGCCAGAGCAAAATTGCCTCAAGCATCCCCTTAGCATGTGCCTCTTTGGGAACTAACATATGACAATATAAAACCTCAAAAGAAGATAGGCAGCTGTGCTCAACCAAAGGCTTTCTTCAAGCTATCTTCTACCAATCTTGACTTTTTGGCTATTAATTTCATACAATACAATGAAAAATTGCCTGTATACTAGAAATAAGAGTTTCAAAGATCTTACACTTTCTTATAGGTGCACAGGTCTTAGGATGATGAGCATGGTCTAAAGAAGCTCACACTAATGTACACATGGTATAAAGTCCATTACAGAAAATTTTTGATCGCAGTTCTCTTCCTTTGAGATGCCATGGTATAGAATTATAGATAGGTGTCACATATCTCATCTCCCTCAGATAATGACAGTTCAATAAATCATGTCACACATTTCATCTCTTTATTTATAAAAACTCACATTCTATATCTGTACTTCTATATCTGTACTTCCATAGTAGATTCCACACTAATACAAATTTCACAATAAAATCATCATACAAAAAGTTTGCATGGGTGAAGTTGAAAGTATTTTGTGGTAGCATACCATAGGACCTAGAAATAATGCAGCATCAGCAACACGCGAAGTGATTATGACATTTGGATCATATTTCTCCAGGCATTCTACAATTGGAGCTGCTCCAATGTAGGTACTGGCAGCCTTCAGAAAAAAGTTATGACACTGACTTTAGCAACAAATGAAGTGCACATTCAATCTACTAGAAAGATAAGTATTTTGAACAAAGAAAACATCAATTTAACCGTTGGGAACATAAGCTCTACAGAAACAAAATTACTAATGCACCAGCTAGGTAAAACCAAGAAGAAATTTTACAAATATCCAGATGTCTGTGTGCTTGCTCTTGATGGATGAAGAGGAAAGAACACTGATTCACAGATTTGCTTGTGTGGAATTTTCTTTCACCTTTTGATGCATGCTTATGACTATGGTTTGCTTGCATTATAAACATACAAACAAGTGCAAATAAATAAGCAATGTAATCACAATGCAAATGTGTGATCCTCTAATAATATGAAATTACAGATTTATAAGATTCTTACACCTTTGATAATGTCACACTCTTTGCCTAAGGGTGAGGCACCTGAAACATATTAATTGAAAAGAAAATTGAGCTTGAAGTTCAAATTTCCAAGCAAATCACTTAATGAAATTTTGAAAAAAAAGAAATGCGTTATTTTATAGAAACTAGATCATAGACACTAGATCTTGATATCAATACTTTGGCATCAATACTGAGACAATTTATATTAAAATATCAATACCTGAATCAGATGGAATGATCTCGTAAGCCAATGCTACCACTACATTGAGACCCAATGTCTTTGAGATATTTAGAACCTCTTCTTGAGCACCATGTGGATTCACTTTAAAACAATTGTTCAAAATTGCATGAGCTCTGATGATTAATTGATAATTTAAAAACTCATCAAGCGACAGTGCAGACACCTGCACCCATGTTTGTGATTATGCAAACTCCCTTTTCCACAGCTACAGGTAAAAGCAGAGATATCCATTCTCCAACTAAGGAATCAACAAAAAAGGCAAAAGAAAGCAAGACAGTGAGAGAAAGATGCAGGCCATATGAGGAGAAAATTACCCAGAAAAATGCTTTATTTTGAATATCAAGGGAAATTAAAGCTGGGGTGACAAAATGGGTTGGTGTGTTGGATTCAGTTCAACATGGTTACAATAAATAGAATGCTATATCAAAATCTAGTGCAAAGGCAAAATATTGGGCTATGACACAAATTGCATGTAAGATGATGTGGCTATGCTCCCTATTGACTAAGCATGGGTTTCCTATTAATGAACCCATGCTCATGTACTACAATAATCAACCTGTCATCTTTTACTAGGATCGATGGCTCTAATCATCCTATATACTGTCAAGACTGATGGTTTCACTAGAGAAGGTGAATGGTGAGTTTATAACAAATTTTTATCAAAGTAAAACATGTGTGCAATGGATGAATAAAAGAAAGAATGATAAACACAACTTATTTTCAGAAATAACAAAGCAATTGTAAAATAGAGATGCGCATCACAAGAACATGATGATTTATAATAGTTCACTTCCTACTTGAGTTGTATACCATATCAAGTGTTGTAGGCCAACACCCCATTTACATCTACCTTAGCAACCCACCAAGCAACTTCCTCATAACCTGAGGAGCCTTCTCATAATTAGAGGAACTAAACTTTTCAATCAACTTAAAACCTTATAGAAAATCGTAGTTCTAACTCTCCTGTGTGTGTGCTCCTAAATGCAAAACTTGGATGTTTGAATGCAATGAGAGAAATCAGCTTTTAAATGCCTCTAAAATGCTTTGGAAATTGTGAATGATGTTCAAAAGGAATTGAGAGTGCTAAAGGTGTCATTGGCCTGCCTAGGGATGCATTTATATAGGAGTTATAAGTCAAGAAAGAAATATCTAATGGTTAAATTCACTTCTTGTTTTCGGTAAAATCATTGAAAGGCTCGCTGAGGAACCCAATGGGTCATAATTCCTACATCAAGACCACACCTGCACCTTCTTTACATGCATCACATTTGACTAAAAATGTTTTCCTACAGTTTGGGAGAGCCAGGACCAACGCAGTTGTCAATGCAATCTTAAGTTTCTCAAAGGTGGCCTATACTTTCTCATCCTAATAGAAACATTCTTTCTTAAGCAAGGCAATGAGGGGCAAAGCAATGAGTCCATGTTAGGCTATAAAACGTTTGTAGTAGTCGATCAAACCTAAGAACCCTCACAACTCCTTAGCATTTTTAGGTACCATCCATTGGACCATTGCCTTTATTTTGCTAGGCTCGGTGGACAACCCTTCTTTTGATATGAGATGGCTTAAGTAGCTTATCTGTGCAGTGTGAAGCTAACACTTACTCTATCTAACACTCTCATAAGTTGAAAAAGTTCCTACCAAATGTAACTTTATGATGCATTTGTTTCAATTCCAGAACACAACTTTTAACTCCTAAAACAGTACTATAACTACATCTAAAAGGAGTAACACTTGAAAAAAGGAACAACACTTAAAAGAAGTTCAAGAGTTGCGTATATTTGTTAGAACGATAACTTTAGAAATTTTTCAAATATTCCAATTTTACCCTTAAAAGGTTTTTTTGATAAATATTACTAACAATATTTTAAGAATCTGTTTTATTAAAAATGTTTTTAAAAATAAATACAAGTATTTGTAAAGTTCTTATTTTTTGATTTTATAATGTTAAAAGTATTTATTTATTATAGTTTTTTTGAAATGCTAAATTATTTATTTATTTATTAAAAATTTGCTCTCCATCCTCGAATGAGCTGCTCTCCATCCTCAAATGAGCTGCTCTCATAATTAATTAATTATTTATTTATTAATATTTATTAAATTATTATAATTATTTATTTATGTATTTAAAAAGACGGAAAAGCAATCATATCCTTTACTTGAGAGAAGTAACTTTAATTTTTGTGCTTACATTTTGAAACTGCTAAAAAAAACATTGTTTACACTGCTCCAATCCGCTTCACAAACCTTTAGCCTTCAGGTGTTGTTCCTCCAACTTTAGTACCAACCGAAGGTGTTTCCCATGACTCTTCATATCATTGCTATATATTTATAGGCAATCGAAAAACACCAGCAGAAACTTTTGCATGTAGCTCCTGAATACCTTGTTTCATACCGATATGTCTTTCGAAGAAAACGATAAAGGAAAGGGCTCTGTAACATGAACGACGGGAGGAAGAGGAATGGCAGTCAGTGGAGAAACCATACTTCGAGAGTCATAGCCAACGCCACCCTCCATCATGATCTGGTACCGGTCCGCCAGCGTTCGTTCCGCCAAGCACTCGAGAACGAGGTAGTGGAGTCCTTCCACTCTCTGGAGAAATTTGAGGGCGGCCCTGGGCCGGTCCCCTCCGAAGCCCGCCCCACACCCGACGCGCACCTTCTCTCTCCTCTTCCGCGGCTTCTCCCTCTGCAAAACGCCGCACGCAGCACTGAGGACCGCCGGTTTCGAGTCCCGTCGACGATCGATCGAGACGAAAAGGATCGAAGACTTCGACGAAAGAGAGGGATACGTATTGTAGTACACTAACCAGTTTGATTTCGCAGGTATGAGTTTCTCCCTCCAGCTTCCGCTCTTCCATTACGCGTACTGTATCGGTGGACGGCTGTTCGCTCCTCCGCCGTACCTGTAAGCCTCTTGACAAGGACGCGTTAAGAGAATTGGTCACTTTTAATATTTAAATAAGTGATATTAATGTTAAAATTATATTTTTAATATTGATATAATTAAATATCAATTAATATGAAAAATTCTCTTAAAAATTCACCTACGTCATCACGTCGTCGAAAGTAGTTTTTACATTTAGAAATAGTGTTTTCAAATAAAACTTAAAACTTCGTTCAAGAAACTTACTTTCAAACCTAAAAATCACTTCTAAATTTATGATAACTTGGGCAGATTTTTTCATATTAATCTTATCAAGGCATTTAATGACATTAACATTAAAAAATAAAATTTCAATATTAACATCATTTATTTAAATATTAAAATACATACAAACATTAACATCATTTACTTTCTATACTTACAACTTTACGATGATATGCATATTTCTTAATTTACTTTTTTTATTATCAAAATTAATATTTTCCTTTCTCTCATTTCAAAATCATTCTCTTAGAATTCATTTTTTTCTACTAGTGAAGTTAGTGAACAACGTCATTAAAATATATTTACAGCTATACAAATTCATCATTACCCATCCCTTAATTTAGAGAAAAAAGTGGTTTTATAATAAAAATAATAATCAAAGAATGTAAATATTATTATGAAAATGAAAATGAAAGTAAGTTTAGAAACTGAAAGTAGAAAGAAGTGAAAGATGTCTTAATTTTACACGCAATATTTTATTAAATGAAAAATTAAATCATTCATGAATATTGATAAATGATTTTAACTTATTTAAATAAATTATTTAAATAAATTGTAAGGTAAAATTTATTATATATAAGAATTTATATTATAATAATAATAATAATATGTAAAAATTTATAAAAAATTGAAACTTATTTTCATTTTTTACAATGTACTACAGCTATATACAATAACATTATATCAAAAGTTTACGTAATAAATTATGTACTTTTTTGAAAAAAAGTAAATAAATACTATTTAAGGATTATTTATTTAAATAATAATTATAATATATTTATCAAATAATTTTAACATTCTATAATAAAAATTATCATTATCTAAATCACACGTCTCTTCGAAAAAAAATATACACCTCAGCTCACCTAACATAATCTCACGTTTAAAACAAACATACATAATTCTCGGTTTCCGTTGAAAAATCTAAAATTTTTATGTCAATTAACTTCCATGACCGTCGTCCATCTTCCAAAGGACAAATACCACTATTGGCAATCATGGTTACTAAGGTTTTATTTGTTTACGAAATTTCATTATATATCTTTTTTTTTATACTGTACATCATTATAATTTATAGTAATATTTATCAAATAATTTTAATATTTTATATTAAAAAATTATATCAAAATATTCTTAAAAAATATAAATTTTATATCAACCTAATTCTATCTTTTAAATAAATGCACACTTAGACATAAATAATGAAATTTTTTTACAATATCTTCTGAGAAATACGATAAAAATTGGAAGATACTAGTTTTTATAAATAGTCAAACTACTTCTGTAAGGTGTATTTGTACAAGAAATAATGAGAATTTAATTTTTAATAGAAAATGAAAATGTCAAAAAATGATAAAAAATAAATTCAGAGTTGCAGTGTTTGTGCAGGAAATTGAAAAAATTAAAAATTTAGATATCTACGGGAATTCATATGAATTAACATTTTAAAAAGTAAATATTTTTAAAATTTAAGATGATTAATTTTAAAATTTTAATAAATAATATTATCATGTTAAAACTAAATATTTAGATAAAAAATTATAAAGCATTTCTTAAAATAAAATATTTAATATTTCCTTCCACGTCAACTAAACAAACATTTTCATAACATAAACAATAATTTTCATAAAAAATTACTTACTCTTTTTTTTTCACATTTTTTCCTTTTACCCTTTCTTCCCTTTTTTTTCATACTTAATGAGTTTTTCCTTACCTTTAACAAAAATGAGAGAGACAATAAGTCAACAAGTATGAGTAGTGAGTGAGAGCGATCAGTGAATAAATACAACTAACGAGAGAGTGTAACAAGTGAGTGTCACTAACAAGTAAGTGTGAACAATAAGTACGTGAAAATACATAATAAGAGAGTGTGAATAAATACAAATAACGTAAATAATAAGTAACAAGTAGGCGAACACAAATGATAAGTCGCAAATAAGTGAGTACATCTTTTTTTTTTCTGTCATTTCTGTTCCCATCATTTCTTGAGGGTGTGACTTGAAAAAGTTTCTCGTCTTACCTTATAAAACAATTTCTCATCTTACCTTATAAAAAAATTTCCCATGAGATTTACACAAGGGGAATTGATCCAAAGTCTAAGTTTTTCTTTGTAGAATTATTTGAAATCTAGGTTTTTCTTTACAAAAGTATTTAAAATTTAGGGAAATTTATGCATTTAAAAAATGATAAAAAATAAGAAATCAAAATTTTCACTATTTTTTACTATTTTCTAAATTTTTTAAAGATATAAACTCCCTATTAATTGAAATAAAGTGAGAGAATTTTAAAAAAGTTCGTGTTGTTGGGAAAGTCCGAAAAACAAAAAGTTGAAAAGCTTTTAAAAATTTTCTGGTATTCGTAAAAAAAAACAATTAGATAAAAAAAATAAACTTTTCGAAATATAAATATTTAATTTTCCCGCCCCTTTTCGCACATTCTCTCCTCTCCACCGCGCAGCTCGCCTTCTGCTCACCTGCGACGTCCGGTGCTCGCTCTTCCGCCGCTCCTACGCTCGGTAAAATCTTCCGTTCCGCCACTGCCCTTGCCATTTTCCTTTTTTTCGTTTGCCCTGATTTTTTGTTCATCCGCAAATATTCGATGTTTTTGTGTTGATTGCTGCAAGATCATTGCCCTAAAAATGGTTGGAAGTGTTCCACCTGGAAAAATCGATGTTTGGACTGTGGAAAAATCGATGTTTTGTGTATCGGAAGGTTGAGCATCGAAACAGATAGGACTCCACTGTCCAAAAACCTTAGCTTACTTATTGGTTTTTCCAAAAAAGTGTCATCGGGAGATCAAACTTGAAATGTCCTTAATATCAAATAAATGATCAACATCATTACTGCAATTGCAACTCGCATTATCACTCCAATTGGGAATCTTTTTATCTGTATCATTTATAATGGCATCCCCATTTTCACTATGGCCAACAGGACGTTGGACCTAACATCCATTATCTTTTTGAAATGTATCTAGTTAGCTACAGATACTGAAATGGGCCTAACATCCATTATCTTTACTGGTCTAGTTAGTAACAACAATATTTTAATGTATCTACGTCAGATAACCTTGGACCTACCATAACCTGAGCTAAATCCATTATCTTTTTGCTATATAATGCATTTTTTTTAACATTGCCTCTGTTTGGAATGCTACTGTGCCATTCTACACCACCTCCCCCTAGAACCCCCCCCAAAGGGCACGATTGCTCCTTGTGAGAATGCCTCCAGTGGCCTGAGTCGCCCAATGGACCACGAAGATGAGTAATAGAACAACAGAAACTCAAATCTGCATTTCAAAAACATAACTTACACACAACAAAAATTAATCACACTAATTAGAAAAATAAAGAAAAACCAAAAGACAAGTCTAAACAAAAGAACAACACCATAAAAATGAAATCTGCATTGGAACTAAAATCTCATTCAACACATGGCTTGCATTAACATCAGATCATCCATTAACATCAATAAAACATTAACCACAACAATGTCGAAGTACTGTAAGTAAATTAACATGTCTGAAATTAAAACAAAAATTAATCCAAAGTTATAAAATCTTCAATTTCAAAATTCCCTTCACAGTTTCACAATATCTAAAATAATAATTGTACAACACAACACTAAGGCTCTGTTTGTTTACGCAAAACTCCAATTTCTTTTATTATGCATAGTTGAAGTTACAGTTATTTTTAACAAACAATCAAACTCTCTACAGTAATAATAGTTAAAGTTCAATTCCAATTACCATTCATATAATTTTAACTTCATCATTTTCTTTTATTTTTACTATGCATAGTTAAAGTTAAAATATTAATTTATCAAACCACATAACTTTATATAGTACTTATCTTTTCTCTCACCTCCTATTACTATTCATTCACATTCATTTCAAAAAACTGATTTCTACCGATTCTTTTCATTCAATAAAATCATTCTTCTTTAAACATCAAAAATAAAAAAATAAACAAATAAAATGCAAAACCCTTCTGCACTCAACTGCCCAAATCCCTTCTACAAAAATCATGCAAAACCCATTTGCAAAACCCTTCTGCCTGCCTCCAATGCATGCCTGTCTGTCAGCCGGCCGTTTGATCTCCTATGATTGGGACCTCCCTCCTTTGATGCATGCTCGTTTGTTAGTCAGCCACCAGATTTCCTCCTCTGATCGAGACCTCCCTCCTTTGACACATGCCCATTTGTCGCCTAGTCACCTAGTCGCCTTCAACACATGCCTGTCCATCGGATCAGGACCTCCATCCAATTGGGACTTCCCTCCTTTGATTGGGACGCACGCCCACCCATTTGCCGGATCTTGTCCAAAAATATCCTTTGCTGGATCTTGCCCTGATTTCGCTGGATTCATCCTCCTCCAGATGCATGCTTGTCTGCCAAAGCTCGCCCTCACTTTGCCTGATCTCCTTCACAGGTACGATGATTTTTTAAAAATAAAATGTCATTTACAAAACATTCATTTTTCAAAAAAATATCATTTTAGGCAAAACATTCATTGATGTGGATTGAAATACATTTTTGAGACTGTGTTGTAAAAATTGCAAGTGATTGATTTATTTGATTACAAATGAAATGAATGAAATTAGTAAAAATTACAAATGAAAAATAACAAAAAAATTACAAATGAAATGAATGTGCTGTATGTGATTGATTTATTTGATTTTGATTTATGTATGTTGCAATTTTGTGTATGTTGTATGTATATTTGTTGTTAATGAAGTTTGTATGTTCAAGTTGAAATTATTTGAACTTGTTTATGTTTTATATTGTTTAGTTGGTACAAGATGGAAATGTGGTGTGAGGTTGGTGATTTGGCAGAATTAGAATCAGAAGAACAATTGAAAGTTTTACAATTTTTAAAATTATTGGAAGAAGAAGAATGACGACGTCTACCAAGACGTGTTGTCATAATGTTGGGTATACCAGAAGTGATGTAGTGAATAATATGTTGACTGGGCATTGGCAAGTATACTTTGACACATGTAGGATGATGTCAGATATATTTATGAAATTATGTGCAATTTTGAAAAGCAAGAATTTGTTAACTAATGGTAGATTTGTTTCATTTGAAGAATAAATGAAAATATTCCTTGAGTTGTTAGGGCATAGACATAAGAATAGGATTTTGTAAGTAGGTGTACAACATTTTGGGCAAACAATAAGTAAATATGTACATCATGTGTTAGCTGCAATTCTTGCTTGGGCACCAGATGTAATACGACCAAGAGAGTCCTTCAATGAGACACCACAATATTTGCTTGACAATCCAAAGCATATGTCATTTTTTAAAGATGCCATTGGTGCACTTGATGGAACTCATATTCCTTGTGTAGTTAAAAAGGAAAAGCAGGTTGCATTTCGATGTGGTAGAGATGGTAGGTGAACAACTCAAAATGTGCTTAGTGTATGTGACTTTCATATGCAGTTTATATTTGCTTTACTTGAATGGGAGGACACTGCACATGACAGTAGATTATTGAAACATGCTACATCAGATCCTAATCACAACTTTCCAATGCCTCCAAAAGGTAATTGCATTATATAAGGGGCAGTGGTTTTTATTTTTTTACATGTGTATGTCTAGTATTGTAACATGTGTTCTTGATGTTTTTAGGTAAATATTATTTGGTAGATTCAAGATACTCTAATGTTGAAGGATTTCTTGCACCGTATAGGAAAATAAGGTATCATATTCCAGATTTTCAAACATTACAACCCAAGGGAGTTGAAGAACAGTTTAACTACCTTCACTCTTTGTTGAGAAATGTGATAAAATGTACTTTCGGTGTGTTGTAAATTGGATGCCTCCATATTAATATCCAATACAAGTGAGGTTTGTGATAGCATGTATGACTTTGCATAATTTTCTTATTGACAACAAATGTCAACTTGATTAAGATGCATATTTTTTTTTATAACAAACGTCGTATAAATTTAAATAATTTCAAAAATTCTTAATTATTATTTGATTTAATTATATAATTTAATTTTTCATGTACAAAATGTCTTTAAAATAAATAGCACAAACAAACCTCAGTTGAGTGTGATTTAATTTCAACTTAAAAAAAATTTATTTTCAACAAAAATTTACTATAATACAAGCAAACACCGAAAAATTTCAAAATTCAACTTCAACTCTAATTCTACTGCAGTACAACTTCAGCTTTAGTTTCAATCAAAAAAACCACAAACAAACGTTACCTAAAACTCGTTAAAAGGCCTGAAATCATTGGCACCAACAACATTGAATGTTTGCATTCAAAACAGAGCAAATAAACCTTTGATTTTAGTATCAAATAGTCGTTCTTTCACATGAAAAAGCACACAACAACAAAATTCTATTTTTGGGTTATACTAAAAATGGCTACTTAAATTTCTGATAAATAAGAGATAATACGAAACCTAGGTAAAACTATACTTATCTAAGGTAGAGATGGCTTTTTCTTCCATGGATCCCTTGATCACAATCGTTGCAAACTACGTCCACCCTTGATTCTTCATGAAATCTGCCTGTAGAAGCACCTAATAATTGGTCACCATGGAGGATGGTGAAGGATGCAATTGTCTTCATGTTGGAACTCTTGAAATCTATCGGTTGATATGCAACACTTGTTTTCCGTAGTGGCATGATGATTCTTGGCATATGGTGTTGCGACCAAGGTTTTGAGGGGATGGATGCAGCAATGTGAGAGATCTGACGTAGGAGGGTTGCAGTGGTGTGAGCGCTTGAGCGACGGGAGGGTTGCATTGGAGGTGACAAGGGGTTCAGCGGGTGAGGGTTTTGCAGGTAGAGGGTCTGGGAGAGAGGAAATGAGTTATTTTTTACAACAAAAGGGGCAAAATCGTTGTTTCACTTTTCATAATGTACAATGATTATGGTTTAAATTTGCATAATGTGTCAATCGATCTAGGCTATTTTAAGGCACAACACTACTAGTGACGTGCTATAACGTGTCATACTATGTTTATGTTTTTCTGATCCAGACACGATCCATTGACATGACTCATTTGGGTCGTACTATGTTTACGTTTTTTTGATGTTAATGCAAGCCATTTAGTGATATTTGGATGAATGCACATGTGTTGAATGAGATTTTAGTTCCAACACAGATTTCATTTTTATGGTGTTGTGTGTAAGTTGTTTTCTTTTGTTTAAACTTGTCTTTCGGTTTTTTCTTTATTTTTCTAATTATTGTGTAATTAGTTTTTGTTGTGTGTAAATTATGTTTTTGAAATGCAGATTTGAGTTTCTGTTGTTCTATTCCTTGTCTTCGTGGTCCATTGGGTGACTCAGGCCACTAGAGGCATTCTCATAAGGAGCAATCATGCCCTTTGGGGTGGTTCTAGGAGGAGGTGGTGAGTTGGGAGTTGCCTAGAGAAGTCCTCCCCTTGATCAATAAGTGTATAGTACCACAGGACTCATCTAGTCCATGGAAGTGGAGAGAGAGGAAATGGTAGCAGAGCTGCCATCAGAGGTGATGAAGGATGCCATTAATAGGTATCATTCTTATCAAAACACCTGCCTTTTCCTTTTCATCCTTTTCCATGCGATTTAGGTTGTTTTGTTCATGGGCAACGTGTTATAATCGTGTGTGCAGAGATTGTTTGAAGTTGGTCACAATTTTGAAGGAGATGAAAGCTGGGTTAGATGTTGTGATGGCTAAGGTGCAAGATTTGGCTGAGAAGGTGGGAAATTTGGCATTGGGACTGGTTCTTGTTTTTTTTTCGTTGGATCATGGATGTTGTGTTGTGGTGGTAGCTTTGAATGATGAGTTTTTGATGCCTGTTTGCTGGTGATGGTATTGTCAGGTGAAGCTAAATGAGTATCCTACTGGTGATGGTATAAGTTATTTGGAGGTGAAGCATTTGTTGCTCATTGGATATTGCCAGACTATTGTGTATTACTTGCTTTGCAAGGCGAAGGGGCTTCCAATTGTTGGGCACCCTTTAGTTAAGAATCTTGTGGAGATTAGATTGTTCCTTAAGAAGGTATGGCTCATTGCATACATATTTGCAATCATTGAAGTGAGTGCTGATTGTGGGTTGTGAATTTTGAGGACTAGATTCGACCAATAGACAAGAAGCTTGAGTATCAAGTTCAGAAGCTTACAACTGCAGAAAATACTGCTGAAGTTGACAAAATAGGAACCTATGAGAATATGGAAGGTGAATCTCGTGAGACAGAAGACCCACTGAAATATAGGCCAAACCCCGATATGCTTGTTAGCAAAACAGCCCAAGATCCTCTGGTGCTTTGGAACACCTTTAGATACATATTTTGTATCATGTAAATTTTTGCCACGCAATTTTTTAAGGGTTTCAATGTTTGCGTATTTTACCCCAAATTTCACAAACTTCCTTCTCGTTTATATGTAAATTATTTCATGTTTTTTTTGGTTCCTATCTTCTACACAACCTTCTTTTTTGCCAGACGTGGGTTCATCACTATATTTCATTTATAACATATTATAAAAAGGGTGCAAGCATGGAGAACCAAGTTTGTTGAGTACCCATACCTATCTAATTGCTGATGAAGTTTTGTATTTTTGGCACTTCATAGAATGGAGTATATTGACCCCCACGATTTGCTCCTGCGGCTATGGATGAAGATAAGATTTCAAAAAAGGAAAAGCAAACTATAAGGAGAGAGGAGGAGGCATTGAGGCGCGTAAAGCAAAATGTTATTTTTAAGGAATTCATGGATGAAGTTAAGGGACGTCCTGAACAGGTTGGTGTTTTTTAAATTTTATTCACATACTTGGGCATCTGTAGCTCATCACTAACAATTGTCGTTGACTTATAGGTCAAAGAATGTGTTGGTCCTGAAAGTAGGGAGATGGAAAGATACAAGACAAAGTGGGAACAACGTGCACTTCAAGAAGAACTATTTACTCGTGTTCCAATTTCAAAACAAGAGAAAAAACATGCAAGACGTCTTTTGAAGTCCAGGGATGGGTATGTGCAATTACTACTTTAAACAATTAATTTCTATCATCTTTCATTCTGATGTCAAGAAAAATTCTTGGACCTGCATCTGTCGTTTTCTGCCTAGATTACATTTTTTTGATAAATGCTATTCATATGTTTGTCTAAGGTTGGTACCAGAAGTAAGTACCCATATACCTACAGTAGCTGATTCTTATCATGTTTTTTGTTTATTAGTTGGAGGGTTAAACCATAAACTCGGTGTGAGTTTGTTGAGAAGTTGTACCTCAAACTCTTATTTGGGTTGGTTGTGGAGTTCAACCATAAACTCCAGGTTATGTTGGTTTGGTGTTTGACCTTAAACACTGTTTGTAATTAATTTTATAGTGATTAGTGTAGGTTTAAGTTTAGATAGCTTTGAGGTGGACATATCCAGTTAGTGAATCACTTAAAAATTATATAGTATTCTTTATTTCCACATCATTTAGATTACACTTGCATAAAGAAATTTAAAAAAATCACTATTCACCCCCCTCGATTGGTCAATTTTGATTTTAACAATTGGTATTAGAGAAAAATTCGTTTTTGTCGATCTAACAATTACAAAAACATATGGTTGCCAAACTAATTGATGAACAAAGTGTCAACCACCCTCCTTTTTTTGTTGGTAACAATTACAGTTACTGAAAGTATAGGATGATGGTCTTCTTCAAATCACTAGACGTTGATTTGTGGAATGTTGTTGTAAATAGGATTAACCTCCCTACAACTCCTTGAGGCTTAGATTGATGCCCAAAAGAAGTTGATATAACTTGATGTTAAGGGGTTAAATACTTTGTTTTGTGCCTTATCTTTAGATCATTTTAACAAGGTTTCAACATGCTTCACAACTAATGAAGCTTGGAGACTCCTAGAAGTCACACATGAGGGCATCTTGTAAGTTAAACAATCAAAGATTAACCAGTTGGTGCACAACTATGAGTTTTTTAAAATGCAGAAAAATGAATCCATATTTGGAATGCATTCTAAATTTTGGGACATTATAACCGGCCTCAAATGTTTAGGAAAGGAAATTCCTATATAGGAATAGGTTTAGAAGATCTTGAGGAGCTTAACAAGCAAATGAGAAAATAAAATTACTGCGATCGAAGAAGCCAAAGACCTCAGAACCTACACACTTGAGGATTTGATTGGAAGCCTTATCGCATATGAGGTCCAATTAAAAGCTCAGGAGGAAAAAAGGCAAGTCCTCCCGCATGGGAGAAAAGAAGGAGTTGATATTTCAAATAGATTCTAGCTCAAACAATAGTGGAGGTGAAGAAGATGATATAGCCCTCCTTGTTCGAAGATTTAGGAAGTTTAACAAATTCTAAAAATTTCTAAAGAAGGAGAAGGAAGATCTAAAGACGATGTACCCCAATGCTACAACTGCAACAAAAAAAGACACATCAGGAAACATTGTCCTCTCTTGAAAAATAGAAAAAAGGACAAGAAGAAAGCTGATAAGAAAGAGAGATTCATGGCTTAGAATTGTCATTCACTCAATTATACTTTATGGCTTAGAATGCTTAGTTGTAAAGCATGAACATATGCATAGTAGTAGTGGTAAGGAGATGTATGGTTTATATTGCTGAGTGGTGAAACTACAAGGGATGAGCTAAAAAACAATTCTATTAGTAATTGAGTAGTTACACCTATTGAAAATAAGATAAGAGAAAATTAGCTTACATGGTTTGTTCACACCCTTAAGAGATCAAAAAATGCATTAATTATGAAAGGAGAGTTAATTAGTATAGAAGAAATTAAAAGAAATAAAGGTAGACCTAAAATCACTATGTTAGGAATTGTTAAGTAATTTAACAAAAGATTTGACATTAAATAGAAATATTTGAAAGAAAAAGATACATGTGCCAGTCCCTACCTAATGGGATTATAGCTCAAATTGATTGTTGTTTTATCATATAAAAGAGTGATTTTATTTCATATCATTTATATTTTATAATGTGTTCAGTTTTTCTGTAGATTCTTAAAATTTATTTAAAGATTTTGAAAATTGTAAAGTTTACTTTACATTTTTCCTGATTTGGTGAATTTTCCTAGTTTTTCTTGATTTATATGCATTAATTAATTGATTAATTAATTATGATGCTTGCTGACATCACCATTTTGTTCGATTTGGGGAATTGATTGAATCCATCAATCGACCATCCCTTGACTATTTGTGGCCAATGTTAGCTCCGTTTTTGAAAACATTGCAAACATCAAATTGGTGTAGTGTCCCAAAGTTTAAACATCAAAGTTCAAACTTCAAACAAGGTTTACTACCGTCATATCAAAATTGACACATGATTTTACATAAAATGATAGAAACTAATATAAACTAAAATGATTAAATATCTTCATTGTCTAATTTTGTGCTCTAAATCGTCTAAAATTTTCGCATTTCATTTTCGTCTATTTTGTAGTCATCAAGTGGCTCCCTTTCTTCCATCTTCTTTGAGTGAAGCTCATCTTCATCAACATCAATTGGTGTTAGGTGTCTTTCTTTTTGAAAGTGCAAAAGATGTTCTTGCTTCAGAATGAGATCCAAGTGTTCTAGGTGTCAAGTTTTCCTCTTTAAAAACAAAATCATCCTCTCTCTAATCATCAACAGCATTTCCCATTAACCATTCATTGTTATCATTAATTTCTTTCAATAAGATTGAATTAATGGTATCTGTTTGTTCATATTGATCCATGAGCATTTGATTGTATTTTACATAACCCAAATTATTAAGCTTTTGATGTTTCAAGCTATTCTTCTTCTTTTAAAGAATCTGTTTTATCAATAAATAACAAATCAATTAAATAATATTTATCTTAAAAAATTAAAATGAAAATATTTTGAAAGATCAAAATTATGCATGCTCAAACATGCTTCAATTTCTTTTACAGCTAAAGCATTACAAAGTTTACAATTGATTTGTATTAAAAATTGTTTCTTTTCTCATGAGATGCATCAATAAACTTTAAAAAAATTAAACAACTATCATTGTGGACCTTGAAATTTATGAACCATTTTCTTTAGCACTCATCCAACCATCATACATTATTATCTTCATGTACATCAGTCAATGTTTCTTTAGACTTTTGATGCTTGTCTTACACTCTTCGTTCTCTGCATATGCATACTTGCTCATCATTTCATGATGGGTTGGAGCTTTGGCTCATTTTCTTTAACCTAAAGCTGTCCCAATTAAGAAGTCTTGATAGCGTTGAGTGAGATAATATTGAAAATCATAAACATGGCCTTAGCTTTGCCCACCATTTCTCTTGCATTTCCAAATATTCTTTTTAGTGTCTTACACTTCAACTTTCTTTCTTGCATTTAAAACTACATTTGGATTGTCAACTTATTAACCATATGCTCTGAACATTTCTGCAATTTCTTTTTCTTTCAACTGGTTAACTTGTACTTCTATCCTCCCCTTACACCAGCAACTCTATCTCTTAACCTGCTCATGCTCTCAACTTTCCTTCCTAGATTACCTTGTAGTAATAGCATACATCTCTCTCTATTGTTCCTTACATCAAGAGGATATCCAATGTCATCATTGTCATCATCCTCATCTACAGGAACGGATTCTTTTCCTGTGGCTCATAATCCTGTTCATCCCTTGCCAAAAAGGATGCCCTTGAATTGTTCATCTCCTTTTACTTTGTTGCTTTGTTTTGGTTTAGTACCTTACAAGAATGGTCTTTTGCTTTCGTACCAAACATGGTTAAGAAGGGTACTTGCTATGTTAATGTAATCACCAGTAGAATTGTTCATCTCCATGAATGGATTTTTTTCTTGTAACATTTACACTCAAGAAACACACATCATGCGTCTAGGCATTTATTATATTTTTGAATTAGGTTATTAACTATCTCAACAAGCTCTCTTCTTGGTTATTACCTTATTTTCTTGTCATTTCATTTTTTTGTTAACTATTTTTAAATGGTATCTGTTTGTTCATCTGTAGAGAAAGCATTGATGAGTGGGAAAAGACAAGGATCCATGGTATGTTAGTCTGACAGGGACAAACAAGATTTTCCTACAGTTTTTGTCTACGATGGTATTTCACTGTAATCTAACGAGCTCTCCAACGTTAAAAGCTTCTTCCTAGGCAATTTTGTAGTCACATAGGTTGGGAGAAACACATTAGTGAATACATGTTTATAATGAAACAAGATGAGTTTTATTTCCTTTAGTTTGGTTTGCATCATGGACTGCAGTTGTGTGATTTGCCTAAAAGGAAAAATTTGAAAAAGAAACAATATTTCAACCCCGTGGTGGGTGATTCTGGTTGTGAAAATTGTTTTGAATTGAGTTGAGGCCTGAGTTTTTCTTCAGACGGATTCCTGATTCTACTATCATTGCAAAATAAGTGTTACAAATTGTCTTGGATTCCACTTTGGCTAAACTTTCTACTGTTTTTTCATCTATTTTTTTGCTTCCGCATATGCAAACCAACCATGGTTATTTCCTCATGAGGTTCACTTTGTCATTCATTTTTTCTCCCCAGTTTTGGAGAACATTACACTCCTTATTTTCTCTAGTCAACAGAAGGGATGAGAGGTAAGAAGTAGGGGGATGAAAAGGGAAAGTGTTGATACTCTTGAGTACGTTTTGAAAATCCTTTTGTCTTGACCATTCATGGACAAGATTTAAATCTAATAAAAGCATTTGCTTACTACAAGAAAAACCATTTCTCCGTGAACGAGACCCTCACATGTGCAGTTGGAAATTTTTAGAATTCTCTGGTATCCATGAACCCTTCCACAAAGATATGTAATTAGCAACTTGGTAGATGAGAGTGTTTTTCTGAGAAATCATAGTAGCTGCAGATGCTTTTACTATTTTTTAAAATCTCATCACCCATGAATTTCAATATGTAGTTCAAGAACATTTCTCTCGAGTTCTGTGAGTTTTTCATCACGAGTTAGGGCTCCAATATCTTGAAGAACCAGAATTGCATTGTGCACAGCTTCATGAACAGGAGGATCTAATGTCTACCGCAGAAAGTGTATTATCTTGTGATTTGAATCAAGCAACTTGACTTGTTGAAAAAATCACAAAATGAGCATATTCAATGATCAAAAATATTGTTCAGCTCTAAAGCAATGCAAGTCTGTGCCAAAAATACCTGCAGGCAGATTCCCTCAATGGGCATCCGCTTGATTTCAGGAAGTTGATGATCAGCCAAGGGTTCATCAGAAGCTTTTGCATTGGCTTTTGAAACCCATGAAGAATAAAATCTAGAAACATTGTTATACGGATCATAATGTTTTCCCTTCAAACGACCACAATCTATAACATAGATGATATCATCAATGGTAACTGCAGTTTCGGCAATGTTCATGTCACAACCCACTCACGGATTGTACAACTGCCGTGATGTATTCAGAAAATCTTTTCCTGCATGATACACCTGGCTAGTCTCTTACTACATACGAGATGCATCTTACAGCCTCATTCACAAAAAGTCATCATTTGAATATATAAGCTGCTGCACTATCTCCACTCACAATTTAGAACACAAAAAGGGTCTTCAATAGCCAAGCTACAATGCTTTTGCTGTGTCCCTGGTCAAGGGTGTCTGCGTTACCGAAGGGTCTACACATTTAGATACATTTAACCAACCACATACATAGGTAAATGGAGGTCATGAACCATACTACATAGCAGCTTGAAATTTAAATCAGTAAATCTTCCTTCCCATAGGGAAAGTGATGTTTTTCTTTCTTAGTTGGACTAAGACATCATTCATTTTTTCTTACGAATTACTTTTATTTTTATGATAATATTCATATTCTTCAATTTACCTTTTTTATTATTAAAATTACTTTTCTCTTTTTTTCTATCTTAAAATCATTCACTTAAAAATCATTTTTCTTACTCCTGATCGTCGGTAATGGCCTTATGGAATCCTTCTTGACATTCAACGGTGGAAGTGGGTCTTGAGCTATTGTGTGCTTGCTCAATGTTGCCTATCGATAGTTGGTAGGGATTGAGACAAGGAAATAAAAGTTACCAGCAGATGATCTATAGATTATCTAGATAATCTGTTGGAGATTGGTTGTTTGACGACAATTGACTAAGAATCTGGTGGAGTCCTCTTGGATAAGCTTGCGATGACGATGAATCTAGTGGAGACCTCCTGGATTCGAGATGCTCGTTGTGAAAACACAAACAAGACAATTGGCTAGGATTGATAACAAAAGCATGTCTAAACAATGATACAACCGGTATTTATAAACTAGCTTTTGGTATAACCACCTCAACCGATTGTAACAGTTTAATATACGGTTACAACTTTGCCTTGTTGCATAAATATTTTGAGGGTTTCTTTGACCAACGACCCTCTTTTGTCATTGTGAATGTAAGTTTTCACAATGGGATGATGAGCAACGAGATTGAGCCTCCATGCATGAGTCCATTTCCTTCTCCCCATTTCCATCAAATCTTCTATTTCATTGTGCTTACCTGTTCAGGCTTCTCCTTTGCTTGACATCACTGATGATTTTGCTCGTACTCTTCCTTCGTCGACATTGAAGAGGAGAAGAAGGGTTTCAAGTGTTAGAGGTTGATTGCCCCCTTTTTCCTCCTCTTCTATTCTTTCGACTATTCTATTATTATTGTAACATACGATAACATATGTGTTGACTTATCTTTTTGTATGTATTCTCCTTTAATTTGTTTTAAGTAAATCTAGGTTGTCACATTTCAACCTCTTAATTTTAAGTTTTGTTTTCAAAACTTATTTTAAATTGTACAAATAGATAAGAATATTGTTGTCACATTTAAGATTTTATTTTCCAAGTAGCCTCTCGTTCGTTGTGGTTGCTTCATTATGTATGATATAATCTATCACCTCAATTCTTGTACTTTAGCATTTAGTATTTGGATTGGGTGTTCTTTATAATTTAAGTTCCAAACAACACCCTATGGGACATCTGAGGTCTCCAATAAGTGGGCTGGGTCGCCTTTATATTTCCACAACATGGAAGCATAAAATACATTATACACCCCTTCAATAATTTCACTAAATACATCAATATGTGATATTTATTACTAAATAAATAATTTTTGTTGATAAGGATAAATATAATATCTACAAAAAATAGAAACCCTCAATCCATCCCACAAATGTATATTTCACTTGCTCAATTTTTTTTCCCGTGAGACTAGGAAATGCGCTATACGAAGAAAAACATGTGTTCCCATCACATCCACTTTTTCCTTATTTTCAAATAACATATCTTGTTATCATACAAAATTTAAATATCTAAGAGTATATTTACCAATTTTATTTTCTTATTTTATGAGTAAAAAAAAGTGATTTTTAGGTAAATGATTTTAAGATAAGAGTAAAAAAATAATAATTTTGATAATAAAAAATAATGGAAAGAATGTAAATATTATTATAATAATAAAAATATTTTTAAAAGTAAAAAAAAAAAAAAGGAGAAATGAACGATATAAATTTTTATATATATATATATATATATTCCAATTTCCGAGGAACAACTCTTTTTGAATAGAAATGTGGGCTGCTGGTTCACATGCGTTCGTTCACCCTTCACTTCTGCCCTAGCAAAGAACAAAGCCGGAAGAAGAATCCGCACGAGCTCTCCTGCGCTCCTCCGCCGTCTCCTCCGCCGTCTCCTCTGCCCTCTCCTCCGACCACTTCTATATTATCCTCCGCATCAGAACTCCTCTTCCTGATATAGATCCTTTATACTCTCCGGTCACCTCGGATTTCTCCCTTATTGCTGCAGCTCTTATATTATCCTGCCATCGACTCTGAAAATCATCGTACATATCTGTCGGATTCTTAAGATTCGGCTAGTTTCGTATTTCCTGAAATTTACGGGTGAAGTAGTGTTAGGAGTAGAGTCGTTGTTTGCTGAGATTGTTCGTGATGCTCTGAGGGTTTCCTACTTCTGGTTGGTTTGCACCTGTTTTTACGTGCGTGGGACGAATCACCGGTTTGAATTTGTAACATCGATTTTTTGTGTGGATTTTGTTGTTGCTGTTGTTATTGTCGCAAGAGACAATGAATTCGAGTGGCGTAGGAGGGAGGTATCCAAGTGGGATGGGAATCGGGCTCTGGGATAATGTGATGGAAATACCAATTTCTGTGGGAGAAACCCCGCAGCAGCAGCAGCAGCAGCAGTATGTTCAAAGGAACAATGCTTCTAAGCGGCAGTACCAGCAGCAACAACAACAGATGCTGTAGGAACAATCAAATCGGGAATGATTCTGTTCCCAATGAGGCGGAAAAAAGTATCTCGGTCTGAAAGTAGCGTTGATCCCAGGCAATTCTTTATTTCTCTCGTCTATTTTTTGTATTTTTTGTTGCTATGTTATTTTTTGAAGTGCTGCTATGTTGCTTTGTGAAGTGTGACTTTATTTTTTCTTAAGTTATGTAGATATATTCTCTATATAATGCCTTCATTGTCCAATTATGGTGTGGGTCCAGTTGATTTCTGGGACACATATACCATTCTTGTGTTTAGCTGTTTTTTCAATCACATAATGGACTAAGGGAGCGTTCTTTTTCTTTACTTTTAGTTTCTGAGAGTTGAAAAAATGATTTTTAGGAGAACAGTTTTAAGATAGAAAGAAAGAGAAGAATAATTTTGATAATGGAAGAGGTAAGTTGGAGAATGTACATGTCATCATGAAGTTGAGAATACTTTTGGAAACTGGGAGTAAAGAAAAAGAACGAAACCTAATCATGCACACCTAACCACATATTGGTAAATTAACTATTTTTATGAAAATTTACTCTTGCTCCAAATGAGATCTCAATGATTGGACAAAGCATCTACAGTGAATTCGATGATTTGCTTTATTAAGATTTCTCTTTTCCTCTAGGTTTGGGAGCCTTGGATTTGGGAGATTTCAAATGTGTGTGATATGGGAGTTTGTGTAAGGGAAGCATGATAAAAAAATCTAGAGGTGAATAAGCTAATCTTTTTAAGTAGACAAATACAAAGCATTTTTAGAAGATTTTTCTCTCACAGTTGTGAGGATTTAATATTATCTAAAAAGTAAAATGATAGTCTTTTTAACATACCATGAAACAAAAGGTAGGATGATTACCCAACAAATGTTTTGCTTTTATTTGTTAGAACAAAAGCCGTGCTGTTTTCTTATTGGTATAGAAGTTCAGAAAAAAATTAAATGACTAACTTGAATTTTGATGGTTTGAGGGGAGTAGGTTGAAAAAAAATTAATCTTCTGTTTTTCTGTTAGATTTCTTGTCCAAGTTATATTGGCTATTAATGTTTTATTCCTTTAGTGATCATTTATTTTGGTGGACATCTGTTTCAGCATTCTGAAACAGTACCTCAAATGGGATTTTGTGTTACCAAGTGATTTTTAGTGTTGCCTTAGGTGACCATATGAGATGAGGAGGTTTGCCATGACAAGTCTTGAGGTGATTGGGTTCGATCTCATGGGCACCTTAGTTGCCTTAATGATGAGTGATTCTTTTTTGGTTTTCTTTTCATAATTTGTATATTATTTCCTATCATTGTTCCCTTCATTTGTAACAACTCTTGGTTCTTCTACTCCCATTCTCTTCATTTTTGTTTTTCTCTCTAAATTATCTGCTCTTTTTCTTCTCTGCTCTTTTATTCTTTTCCTTCATGCATTTTTATTGTTCTTATCTTTATCTTGTATTCATTACATTTTTCCCCTACATGCAACCATTTTTGCATTCTTTTATTCAAAAACACACAATTTTCAGTGTATGAATATTTATTCACACGTGAAGAAACTTTACATATTACTAAATTATAATCTTGAAGTTTTTCTTAAATAGTAGTGAAGAAAAAGAAGAGGCTGATCCTTGGAAAATGGTAAGGTTTCTCTATTGTGAAAAGGTAGTTATGGGTACAAATCCTAGTAAACATCTCTGTTTACAAATGCAGGACTAGATATAGTTGGACTCTCCCAACGACCCAAACCAGACATTGGTAGTCCTGTGCACTGGATCAGTCTATATTTTAAAAGGAACACCAGAAAAAAATGCATGCCATGATAAGCTTGGTGACATTTTGTAATCAATAATTTTCCTTTGGTTCTTGATCAATACTCTTCCTTTTGTTCTTGGTGGGTTTTTCTCTGTTTCATGCTTTACTTTTTCTATTTAGATGTAAATTTTCCCTCATTTACATTAGACGTGCAAGTGTACTTTCATCTCCAGTAAATTACATAATTAAATTCAAATCTATTTTTACTGTATTAGTTCTGAAGATTGGAAGTCACAACTAAATATGCCTCCACCAGATGCTCACTACAAGACTGAGGTACCTGCTGAATCTGTTATGCTGATTTACCAATTTTGGTATTCTTTTAGGTTCTCCTTTTTGTTATCATGCATTATTCATATTTTTGTGCCTTTCAACTGTATTCCTTTTGCTAGCTTTTGTCTATTTTGTGGGTGTAAAGTGCACCTTTTTTTTGAAAGGATGATGAAGAATCTTATTAGGTAAGATCTGCAGATTCAAGAAAAACAATCAAAGTGACAATTCAAAATATACATCTTCCTTGGATAAAGGTTTGGGCCTAAGTAGATCACAAACTTATAAATCTTCCTATGATTTCATTGTTGCTTGCATGAGCTTTGTTGAAGAATTCTTCATTTCTAACCATCTAGATGCTCCAATAGACAGCTTGGATGCCAAACATGAGATTGTAAATGGCGTTGTCAAGCTTAACACTTTTTCGTGAAGTTTCATTTTAAAATCCTTTTGCAATGTTATTGATAGGCTTATTTTTGTGCATTTTATTATAATTAATTTTTATGATTATAATACTTCACTAGGTATTTATTTGTATTATTAACAAAGATTATAAGTTATATTATATTACAAGGACTTAAGTGCAAAAAAACGCTAAAAGAGTATAAATCCGATGAAATGCCTCACAACTACGAGATATGCATGCAAGAAGTCAAGGAAATAAAAAGGTAATTTGTAATATAATTTTTAAATGGATGAATGCTGAGGTTAAATATGGATTATAACCTATTTAGCTATATGTTATGAAGAGAAGGGTTATGTTGCAATTTCCCAATGTGCATCCTTTAAATACTCTTAGGGTTTTCTCGTGGAGAACATCCCACATTTTGGTGCAACCACTCCCACACAAGAGGAGGAGGCCATCGATTGATCCTTCTTCAAGTACATTTCGTGCAATTAGGGTGATCTCCATTCAAGCTTTTCCATCTTCATCCAGACTGCTCTCAAAGAGAAGAGAAAGTGGAGGAGAGGAGGATGTGAAGACGTATTGCTAGATTTGAGGATGTGGAGAGGAGGACGACGATGGTGGTGATACTTTAACTACTCTCATGTAGGATTTTCAATAAAGTTATTCTTGTGGGGATTGAGATACATCATTCCTTTTGTGATAGAACTTATTGTGTGGTGATCAAATAGCTTAGATTTCTTATTTTTATGTTGTTTACAAATATCTTTTGAACTCTTTATCATTTCAAACAAAATATCAATTTGTTATCTTGAATCTTTGTGAATATGTATGTGAATTATGCTTTTTGTTTGTTTTTGTTCATCGATTTGTATTTCCCAAATCTTTGTAGATACAACCCGTATTTGTCGGATCTACAACTGACGTCGTGCACTTGTGGTGAATTTATTTAAAACGAATCAAGTTTTTGGATCTCACCTTTTCATTAAATTTACATCAACATATCTTTCTTGAATTTCATTGCAATAATCCTTTTCTATCATTTCTTTATGTTCTACTCTCTTAATAGCTTCATTTAAATCACAAGGACTGCAAGTTGCAGAAAACTCATCTTCCTTTGGATCTACCTTAAATTGTCTTTCTTCTTTTCCTTCCTCACCCACATCATTAAGGGTCTGACTAACCATTAACTTATCCATACTTGATTTTTCCTCTAGCATGTAAAGTGAGAAATCTTCCTTCCTAGTTTCCAATCTATGGGGAAAAGGTATTGTGAGTTGATCATTAATAGGCTTGCCCTTGGTCAACACTACATTTTCCTCATGACTCTCTTTAGGTGTTTCTACATTTTGATCTCGGAGTAAGAGGTAGGTAGAGGAGTGCTAACTTGTGTTTCTATTTCATCCTCTTTAGTTTCCCTCTTTGATTTAAGAGTTACACAGACATCTTGTGGGATAGCTAAGGGTTCCTCACAATTTATATTAGACGTATCATTTATAATCATCTCAGTTTTAATTTCCTTATCTAAAATTTCAGATATTGAGACCCTATTCCTATTATCAAGCATTGACACACCATGATTTAAGGTTGCCATAATGGCCTCCAATTCAACTAGACCTTGATTGAAAGAGCTAGTAGGCATATTTCTAGATGGCATGAAAGTTGTATTAGGTATATCCTCATAAAATCTAGCATTAACAACATTATTTAAAAAGGGAGGGCAATGATAAGAAGAACTTAAATAATTGGAATTATTCATGCATGATGTAAAATTACTAGCATTATTATATCCAAAAACTTGATTCGTTTTAAATTAATTCATCGCAAATGCACGACATCAATTGTAGATTCAACAAATACGGGTTGTATTCATAGGGATTTGGGAAATACAAATCGATTAATAAAAACAAACAAAAAGGATAATCCACATACATATTCACAAAGATTCAAGATAACAAATTGATATTTTGTTTGAAATGATAAAGAGTTCAAAAGATATTTATAAACAACAACATAAAAATAAGAAATCTAAGCTATTTGATTACCACACAATAAGTTCTACCATAAAAGGAATGATGTACCTCAATCTCCACAAGAATAACTTTAAGCAAAATTTTACGTGAGAGTAGTTGAAGTATATTGTTGTCCTCTCCACGTCCTCAAATCCAGCAATATGTCTTCACGTCCTCCTCTCCTCCACTTTCTCTTCTCTTTGAGAGTAATCCAGATGAAGATGGAAAAACTCGAATGAAGATCGCCTTAACTGCATGATGTAGTTGAGGAAGGATCCATCGATGGCCTCCTTCTCCTCTTACGTGGGAGTGGTTGCACCAAAATGTGAAATGTCCTTTACGAGAAAATCCTAGGAGTATTTAAAGGGTGGACATGGGTAAATTGCAACATAACCCCTTTCTTCGTAACATATAGTTAAATAAGTTATAATCTATATTTAGCCTTAGCATTCATTCACATAAAAATTAAATTACAAACTATCTTTTTATTTCTTTGACTTCTCACATGCATATCTCGTAGTTGTGAGGCGTCACCAGATTTATACTCTTTTAGCTCTCTTTTGCACTTAAGTCCTTGTAATATGATATAACTTGTAATCTCTATTAATAATACAAATAAATACCTAATGAAGCATTATATTCATAAAAATTAATTATAATAAAATGCACAAAAATAAGCTTATCAATTATAGATATGGTAAGATCTTCCATTGCTAAAACTCCTAATTCTTCTTGTCATGAAAAGAAAAAATGAAAGAGAAAATGAGAGTCACCACCTACTTTAATCAAGTGTAAACTACGAAAAATTTATATGTATGAAGAGTGTCTCCGAATGTGTGGATAAGGTTAGTTTATGAACCATGAAATTCAGGTAAGTAATCTAGGTACGCATAAGAAAGGTATTAGACACCTTATATGCTCAAATTACAAGGTCTCCTCGTTATCCATTGCGATAGGGACCCATTGTGTGGCATGTGCCTAATTAGGATTTTGTGCAACCAAAAATGTAAGTGTCCTAAGGGTAGTGCAAAGTGTCGTTATGCTAAGTGTGCTTCTTTTTTTTTCCCGGCTAAGTGTGGTTTAACTTTCCCTAGGTGGGCATAGAAGGAAAGAAGGCTAAGTGTCCTAACTTCCTTTTAAGTGATTATGAAAGGAAGGCTAGCTAAGTACCACAATTTCCTTTTAAGTGATTATAAAAGGAAGGCTAGCTAAGCACCACAATTTCCTTTTAAGTGATTATAAAAGGAAAAGGAAAACCATGAAACTATTTCTTTTCCAAGTGAGTATGGAAGAGAAGTGAAAGCTAAGTGTGCCTATCTATGTGTCTTATACATAATGTGTGATGTGGCCACATAACCTAGAGAACCTTTAAACATGCAAAGAAAGGAAAAATAACAAAAGAAAGCAGTAATAGCAACAACAAATGTAAGGGAGCAATCAATTAACATGCAAAATGAAGGATGCTTATATATGTCAATGTGGGCATGTTTGAAGTTAACTAATGCAGAAATTCATTTGATTAATGCAGGAACTTAATCAAATATGCTTTTGTTTGTTGGAGGGGTAATTTGAGGGATCAAAAATGCACGAGATCAATTAGGGGAGGCTTTGACATTTCAAAAAAGGTCATTTCTTTGTGAAAGGATGGCGATTTATAAGGATTCAAAGGGCATTGTTGGATTTGGAAAGGAATTTTTTAGTGACTGATTTTCTCATGAACCTACTTCAGAAAGCTACCAAAACAAGGGAGAACCTGAAAATGCATATGGGAAGCTCGACGATTGTCCATCTTGAGCATGGGAATGAGTTAATGTCGGAACCCAACGTGGAAAGTTTGGTATCAGTTGCTTACGGGTGGGCACTTGGCAATGGTTGTGTTGGTTTACGTTGGGGTCGATCTGATGGTTGGGATTAATCTTGGCTGCGATCTAACAATGAAGAAGAAAGAAATGGAAATTCATTTGATTGAGAGGGGTTTTAAAATTAAAGGCTAAGATATAATGTGATTTGGTTTATTAGATTAAAGTTGAAAGATTTAGATTTGCTCCAGTCATGAGGTTAGAGGTGAATCGTTGGATTTGTGATCTATGGGTAGGATTAAACAAGTTGTGATGGCTCTCGGATGAAGATCTAATGGTCACAGGCATGACAACTTAAGTCATTGTGTGCAATGCGTTGGATTAAAAATGGACGACTAGAATTATAACATTTGTGAAGGGAAGATCTAGGCATTGGATGCAAGATCTTGGGACGTTTAATCTTATGGACAATCAGGATTATATGTTTTAAAGAGGTGGATCTGAACATTGGAAGTAAGATGGACAGTCAGGATTTGACACGATTTAAAAGGGGGGATTCTAGAGGATTTTATGGGCTTTCTAAAGGGATGTTGGGCCTGTCTTAGGCCAAATTTAGGTCAAATTGAAGAGACAATTAAAAGGAAAATAAGATGATTGTTATAAAGGTTTCAAAAGAGGGAATAGTTGATTGTGATGAAGATGAGAATACGAAAAATTATGGATAATTTGGATAAAAATGAGAAGACACATAAAAACAGCTAAATAGGCTAGAGATAAAAGGATTAAGTCTCATGATTATTAATGAAGTTTAATGGGGTGACCTTAAACATGGGGTGTCAACATAACACATGCAAATGGGTATATTTATTGAGACTGAAAAGATTAACACATGTAGATGAGTGCATTTATTGAAACAGAATAGATTAATGCTTGTTAATGATTATATTTGCTGAAACAAAAGGTTAAAACATGTAGATAGTTATATTTATTGAAATAAAAAGATTAAAACATGTACATGATTATATTTATTGAAACAAAAAGATTAAAACATGTAAATGATTATATTTTTTGAAACAAAAATATTAAAACATGTAGGTGATTTTATTTGTTGAAAGAGAGGAGATTAAAACATGCAGATGATTATATTTGTTGAAACAAAAGGAGTTATGATGAATGAAGGATAACTTAACTTGATCTGAGGGCCTAAGGGCTTAGTGCTTGGCACCTAGTGGTGGTGTTTGTGCTCCTTGTTTATTGTGTGGTGTGGGGCAACAAGCTAGATTGGCACATTAGAAGTGGTCGTGTGGATAGCATTGTGACAAGTCCATGCTTGGTGTACATGTAGGTAACAAGTATCTCGAGATATTGTGGTAGCTAATAAAGATTAAGGAAGTGCAATAGTTTCAAAGAAGAAACCCTTGAAGTTATGAAGGTTGCTTATATAAAGATTCTTAAAGAATGCCTAGGGATTACCCAAGGGTACATTAGTAATTTCCTAGATGGTTGGTGTGGATGAGCTTCATTGGTTGATGTAAGTTACCTAGAAAGATTGTTGGCAAGAGATGAACATGAAGGAAATGCAGAGTATGAGAAAACAATAGAATGACAAGGTGTGTAGTTGTGAAGGTTCTTTAGTGGTTGAGGACGGGCAATGTGGAAAAAGTAGGTGATGTGGAGGAAGTAGGTGAAGAACAATGTGAATGATGTGGCACCCATTCAATCGAGGAGGGTTTAAGTTCTTAACTTGGAAAATGATGGATCATTAAGAAAATGGGTAGATTTCTAGGCTAGAAAAGGGGTGGATTGCCATTGGATAGGTTCAAACTTCAAGAATAGACAAGTGTGGATTGTCGAGAATAAGGTTTGGACTATCGGGCTTAACCAGGCTGGGCAATTGAAGGAAAAGGAATGGGACAACTTGACTGGAAAATGGGTGAATTGTCGTGGAAAAGGTTTGGACTTCCGAACTAGCCAAGGTTGGATTATTGAGGGAAAAGGGATGTTTTAGGTGGTGGACAAAGTGGGGTGGGTTGAGTGCAACCAACCATTAATAGCCAGGTGAATACGCTCAAAGGTGTAGTATTCCCCCTTGTAGGAGAACCACCTAAGATATACGTTAGCATGCATGTGCGACCCAAATTCAGGGTGTAAACATGAAGTGCCAACATTTTCCTTGGATATTCTAAAGGATCTTTGCTTGCCAATATTTAAATGGCATGTTTATGCATGTCTTACATGAAAATGAAAAAGGGAATGTATTATTTATATTTTTAACATATTGAGGGCATGGAAAGGTTAATGGAAAAATTCATGTATCAACATTGATTCATCTTTTAAAATGTTGATATGTTGATTATTGCTAAATATATATTGTCCATGTTTTCCATGATAATTAAAAATGTAGTATCTTTTTTGGGGCACTTGCATAGATGTTAGTCTAAGCGGCTAGGTGTCATAGGTTATATGGGTGTTTACCACCTGGATTTTTATCTTTGAATCACTGGATCAGCCTGTCTTCTAAAACAGATTTACAGTTAAGAGAAATAGGTTAGAAACAACCCTTTTTCTCATTCCATCCACTCTTATAGGCTACAATCATCATTCCTTCTCATATAAGTAGTCTCTTTTGGCAATGCCCAAATGTTTGGTGCTCTCCTATGGTGATTACCAGACCTATGGTGGCCTCTAGTGATTTCCAGACCTCTGACAACCTTTGATGATTTCAAGACCTTTAGTAGCCTCATTTGATGGTTTTAGACCTTCATGGTTCTTCCTCTATTGTGTTATTTATTTCTTAGGTTTTTGAGGTTTAATTATAGTTTATTATTGCTTAAAATGATTACATGATACACTATATATGTGATATATTTTTTTAAAATATACTGTTAAAAATGGCATGTAGGAAACACCAATGTTCTTTGAAAAATGGTTAAAATGATTCTCATTCAATAGTAAGGATCATATTCAAAGGATGAAAACACAAAGCACACATTTTAACACTTTTGATAAGGATGTGCTGAGTTCCTTAAGTTGCGACCTTTGGATGAATGACGACAATTGGTGAGAACTTCGATTACAACCTATTGTGAAGAGATAGAATGAGTGATGGGGAAAGAGAATTCTTAATCTGGTTCCTGAAAAATGAACACTATTATTGTAATTCGAACCTTAAAAGATTGCTTCAGGTTGCCACCTCAGCCACTTGTTTATTTTAACTCAATCTTGTTACAACCATTTTTAACTAACTATTACCTACAATTGACTAATTGATTTACAAACTATTTTATTACACCTTATCTTCACATCATCGTAACATTCCTCAAGATAGGTTGCCGCCCTCGATGATGAGTTCTAGCTATTTCTCTTGTACCTCCAATAAGGGCTCCCAAGTAGTTTTGATGGGGTCTACTACATCCCATTAGACTAGCAATTTTGCAATTGGGTGGTTGCTTTTCTTGATTAGTCATCTATCGATTACTGCTATTGGTCTTTGCAACATTCCTTTATGCTCAAATAGAGGCAGGATCATGGGTTCCATTTCTTTTAATTTGATTTATTTCTTTGAGTAACGAAACATGAAACACAGGATGAACTTGTATTTCTTCTAGTAATGCTTGCTTATATGTGATTGCATTGATCCATCACCTAACTACAAATGGACTATAGAATTTTCGAGTTATCTTCCTATAGGCTTGTAGCATCAATGTAGTCTGTAAATAAGTGGCAAATACACCTAATCGCTTTTTGGAACTCTCTGTCTTTAAGTGGTTTACTAGTTGATTGTTGCATGTGGTTCCAAGCTCTTTGCAACTTCTCTTTTAGTGTCTAAATGATTTTGTTTTTGGTTCGCAAATATTCTTCCACCATCGCCACTCTAACTATAATAATCCAATTATTTTTACTACTTATATATGTGTGTATATATATATATAGGGCATAGGTTCTATAGGCGTCTACAGAAGTCGGTTCGGTAGGCGTTCGTCGATCTCACGATCGACAGGTGAAATTACGTAACTTAAAAGTTACTCTCTCTCGTTTAGGTGAAATTTAAAAACTCTCTTCACCTAAAAAGACGTGTACACTCTCTCCCTTAACTTTAAAAGTCTACTCACATACGTATATTTTCAATCATTGTATTAATTAACTTATGAAAATTAATTAATTATTTATTAATTACGAATACTGTGATTAAATTTGAAAGAAGTTTGTGGATTAACATGTGAGAATTTATTATTTTCATATGTTGAGTAAGTGATTAATAAATTATTTAAATCAATGACTTAAATTTTTGATGAAGTGCTAAAATATTTATGATTTTGTATTTTATATTTTCAATTAATTGATTTAATTATTAAATCTATCTTCAATTTAATTGTGAAATATTTTTATAATTTGTAAAATTATTAATGAAAATATTAGGGTGGATTTGATTTTTAATTAATTTATTTTGAATTAAAAAATATTTTGATTAAATATTAAGTCATAAATTTAAGTAAAATAAAGTATTCAATATTTTTGTATTCTCTTCGATCGATAATTTTCCACGTGTCGTTGTGTTTAATTTCAATTAAGTATAATAAGGTATTTAAGATTTTCAAATAAATGACTTAATTTTTTAAGATTAGGTATTTAACATTTAAATATTGTTGGAAAGATTTGAAAAGAAAAATTTTACTTTACGTGAAATCGTAAAGTAAAGATGTTAACTTTACGGTCTAATTGTACAACGCACGTTTCCAACTTAGAAAGTTATGTGTTAATGTTAAAATGCTGGTCTTTTAATACAATTGTCCGGTCTTTTAATACAAAATGTCGATTCTCTCATCACGTGTGAACTTAAAATTTCACGTGACATTCTATCGTGATTTTTCACGAACTATATTCATATCTAATACTTATTTAAGTAACTATATCTATTCCAATATCAAGCCGAAATATTTTAAATAGTAAACATGTAATCTACTAACCTAAATATTAGGGTAGATTGTATTTTTAATTAATTCGATTTTAATTAAAAAATATTTTGATTAAATATTAAAAATACTTAACCTGAATCGAATGAGTATAGTGTTAAATAATTTAGCATTAACTTAAATAATATTTTCAGTTATGATTAAGTAATAAGTAAATAGATAATTAGCAAATATAATTACGACTTTTAAATTACAATCAAATCATGATTAGTTTAATTAAACATTCATCATTAATACATAATACTCAACAATCTCCCACTTTTTTATGATCACAAAATTAATTTAATGTTGTAATTATCTATTGTTTTTATTTTCAATTTTTAAATTTCAATTAATTTGATGTTCTTTTCAATCGATTATTTTCCACGTGTTGTGTTTAATTTCAATTATAATATGCACTATTTTAGGGGAAGTATTTAATTTTTGTATTTTTTAAGGATTTTACGGAAGTACTGTTAAAATAAAGAAGTGACATATAGAACTACCGTTTATAGACCCATTTATAAATGACAGTTCCGTGTATATACCTTACAATTAGGCGGAAGTACCATCAATTGAAATACTTAGGTGGTTTTGATTTTCAATTACTGAATATTGATTTAAAAGAGATTTTCATTAAATATTATGTCATATATTTAAGTAAAATAAGGTATTTACGATTTTCAAGTAAGTGATTTATGTTATATATTTAAAAGAAATTTGAAAAGGAAGACTTTACTCTACGCGAAACTATAAAATAAAGACGTTAACTTCACGCGCCTAACTTAAAAAGTTACGTGTTAATGTTAAAATGCCAGTTTTTTAATATAATTGTCCGATCTTTTAACACAAAACGTCGATTCTCTTATCACGTGTGAATTTAAAATTTCACGTGATGTTCTATTATAATATTTCACGAATTATATTTATATCTAACATTTATTTAAGTAACTATATTCATTTCAATATCAAACCGAACTATTCTAAATATTAAACATATTTAATCTACTAACTTAAATATATGGGTGGATTTTTTTTTAATTAATTCGATTTTAATTTAAAAATATTTTGATTAAATAATTAAAAACACTTAACCTGAATCGAATAGGTATAATGTTAAATAATTTAGCATTAACTTAAATAATATTTTCAGGTATGTTCAAGTAATAAGTAAATAAATAATTAGCAAATATAATTAGGACTTTTAAATTACCATCACATTATGATTAAATATTAAGTATTCATTATCAAAACATAATAGTCTCAAAGAGATACCTTTAAAATGCTTAACTACTATTCACACACCACGTGTACTTTAGAATGTACGCATTTAACTTAAAAACTCACGTGTTAATGTTAAAACGTAGATCTTTTAATACAATCGTCTGGTCTTTTAACACAAAACGTCGATTCTCTCATCACGAGAATTATACGTGACAATTTTAGTTAAAGATTGTAGTATTGAATAGGAAATATCTTTATGGTTAGAGAATAATTGTAAGCATTCAGACAGATAAAATTAATAAATCCACCTTTAACTAAAAAGATAAATAAGATAAAAACTTAAAAAACATAATTTTGCAATTAAAAAAAGTTGTTTGTAACAAGTAATCTTAAATGTAAATTATAAAAACAAAGGTTCTAATCACTTAGCATTACAATTTAATAAGAAATCAGAAAAGTACAAAGTTATCTTTCATTTTTCCTCTGATTTTGAACTGTATTGATTATAGTTTCTGAAATTTGTTGACTAATTTGTTTTCGTAATTGTGTAATATAGGCAACCTCTGTAGGAGATGACAAATCTTGTCCAGTTGAAGTATGTGTCTTTCTACTTGTTGATTGTTGCTATATCTCTGTAACTAGTGTTTTAGAAATGAATTTCTTATATTCCGCTACTGTAAAAGATTTTGTCTTGAAAGATTTTCTTAGCCACTGATTGACATCATATCTTGTGCTTAATATCAACTTGACAAAACTGATTCCATAAAATAATTTTGAATGTCTGTACTGTATGGAATTCAAAAATAGTGTACACTAATTCAGTTTTATTTTCTGCATCACAACATATGTAGTATATAAACAAATTCTCTTTATATGTTTAATATGCCATTTCTTTTGAAAAATTTGTGTTTACAGAATTTTTGCTAAAAATTTAGCTTTGCCATTAAGTTCATCAAGATACTGCAATCTGTCATGTGAATAAGAGATTTTTGTTATCGAACTGATATTTCAATCTAGTAAGTTCAAAGATGTTCTAGCTAATTGTACACCTTCATTTGTCAATTTTAGAGTATCATATAACAATTGAGGAGTGATTTCAAAAATAGTTTTATCTATGTTGGTAAATAATCTACCTTCCTCAACATACAAGTTAGCATAAAATGCATCTATTACTTTTCTGAATACATCTAACTTATAGTTTGTTGGTATAATATCTAACAAATTTTGAAAGTATAAGAGATCTTTAATCTCTTGTAAATCTTTGAAATTTACTAGTCTTTCATATAATATCTTATAATTCAAAAATTTATTATAATTGTGTAGACATTCTTGATTTTAAAAATATAGATTTTCTACTGACATACCTTCCTTAAGAAATGAATGAGAAGTACTTCACAAATCTTCAACATTCTCTGTCTGTGATTGATATACAACTAATCTCAAATTATCTTCATTCTGTACTTGTAAAGTCTCTTGTTGCTGATTGACATATTCATTTTCAGCTTGCAAATTAAGAGATTCTTCTATAGTATGTTCATTTGAGATTGTTGGAGGACTGTAATGTTCTTTCATTAAATCTGAAATGTAATGTTCTGTAGTTTCGTCCACAGTTTGTTCATCAATTGGCACATGTTCAGAAACTGGTTCTTGTATATATTATAACTGTAATATTTCTTCAACCTATTCCTGTACATTAGTCCAAACATTTGTATTATTTTTATTTGTCTTTGGGTTCTGCAAATATTCACCTAATGTCTGATAATCAGTTGTATCAGAAACTTCTTATTCTTCCATAGAGACAGTGCAGTCCACTGTGATTTTAAGTTTCTCAAAATGATTTCAATGTTGTTCGTGTGAGTTTTTGAAGAACTGTCTATCTCTGTAAAAATTATTTCACTAACTGTAAGTATACCATTTGATTCATCATTAATTATAGTATACTTTTGACACTGGTGGAATATTTATTATCAGAGCATCTTCTTGCTTCCATTGACTCATTAATTGAATATAAATTCTTGGAAGTCTTTCTTTCCTATCGATATACTTTTGCATTTCAGCAAAAGCTCGAAATCTATCATGCCTTTTATTTTTTAAAACATACTTAGTAACGTCATTCTTTTTATTTATCAAACTGAATAATGATGTGTCTTTAAAAACATGCTTTACACTAATCATGTATAACAAAACTTGACAATTTTGTTGAAATTGAATCAACTATAAACAGAAATGACTTTGAAAGTCACTTCTCTTTTTTCAAAATTATCAATCACCTTTTGAAAACATCTTAATTCAAAAGATAACAAAAATGATTTACCTATGTATACAAACCTTCATTTTCACCATCACTGCTAGTATACTTAGAACTGTTGTTCCAGCTATCTGAATTGACCACTTGAACTTTTTTCTGTGCAATGGTGACTTTAAACCAATCTTTAAACTCTTCAACCTTATTTTTAGGGGTGAACCATTCTGAAGTTGATGGTTGTGGATGGATGAGTTTGGTCTTCTTAGGCTTTAGAGCGGGCTTCTTATGTCTCCTTTTAGTAGCTCTTGAAGACTTCTATTTCAAACGTATTGAGCGGTGTTATGGAATCAGCAAATGATTTTAATACATATCGCTTAGCTCTTGAAGACATGTTGAAATTATTGGTCCTATAAGTAGTGTCAAAAACATCTCCAAACTTCATATATGCTTTACGAGCCCTTCCATCAGTTCAGAAGATACTTCTGATTGTATGATCTTCATCTAATTCAAAATAGAAGAAATAATTTGGATTTTTATGACTTTGTTGCTAAAAATGTTGTACTACTATCATACATTGTTTGCTCATATTATTCTTTCGTCTAGTCCTGTTAAGGTGAATAACTTGATCAGAATTAATATTTTGCTGTGACATATTTGAAAGAACATGTGTCGCTTTGGAAGGTTGAATGCTACATTCTGAAAGGGTATTCAGTAACCTTTTTCATATAGATGATATCTTTTTATGAGATCTTAACATCTTCGATTTTACAGGTGATGTAAGAACATGATTATGCTTCTTGACAAATTTCTTAACAACCCACACATTTAATTCATTGCGTATCACATAAAACCTTATAGTACAATTCTCCCGGATGTCTCGTTGTTTGTCTACATCTCTTCTCGAGTAATATTTGTCATTCATATCCTTGTCCCTTTTTATAACAAACAAAATTACGTGTTATTAATTCTCTACTGACTTTTGATTTTCTGAACCAACTTTTTCTAATAGTAAAACATTTCTTCATTGTATATGTATTATAAAAATTATATGCATCATCCTTTGAAGAAAATTTTATGGCATGGTATGGATTTGCACTTCTCTTTCTCTATTGGAATGGCTAGCCGACCTTCCATTCTAATATTGAACTCTATGTCATCAAGCTCTTGCATTTCAGAATAGTTCTGTTCGTGTTATTATACTTGCTGTTTATCATCCAATAGCTTTTGAAAATTCGAAAATGGTTGAACCATTATACTTGCTATTTATTATTCAATAATTTTTGAAAATTCGAGAATGATTGATTCTTTAATTAAAAGTGTGACAATAAAGGTGTGAGACTTTGAAATTATTAACCACTTTGTAAATGTGTATATATTACGACTTTTAAATTATCAACAAAGATAATTAACTTTAAATTTCAAAGTACGTGATAACTTTACATTGTGGTTGATAATTAACTTTATAGAGTGGTTGATAACTTTACAGAGTGGTTGATAATTAAAGGTAACATTTCAGATTAAACATATTTTACTTTGTACTATTAAATGAAATATTTAATGTAATTAACAGTTTGTCGGTTTAACTAACTTTTCTCTCCAATAAATGTTATAAACATTTTTCCTTCAATAAATATTTATTCATGTTAAATGAAAGTATAATTAATGCTTTTAATAAATCAACTTTTAATAACATGAAAACACACTTGTAACTCATTGGTAGATCTAACGCTAAGTGACGTACTTCCGTCTTCCATTCGATGACTTTAAAAAGATCGAGAGGAAGACGATGATTGTTATTCTAGGAATTGCAGGTAACTTTGATTGGGAAAAGGAATCGATGGGAAGCCACATTTTTGTGAAATTTTTTTGTGTTAAAATAAAAAAAATTGCTTTTGCGTGGGTGGAATGGGTGGAATCGGGGGGAGTTTTTTTTAGACTCTCTGTTATTAAAGATTGATCCAACGGGTACCTACATAACCGACTTCTGTAGGTACCTATAGAGTTATTTTTCTCATATATATATATATATATAAGGGCACAGGTTTTGAAATTTACGTGACTTAAAAGTTTCTTTGTTGCACGTGATATTTAAAAACATTTTCTCTTCATCTAAAAAGATATGTACACTCTTTCTTCCTTAATTTTAAAACTTCACTCACGTGCATATATTTTGAATCGTTGTATTAATTAGCTTATGAATTACGAATACGGTGATTAAATTTTTTAAGTGAGTGGATTAACATATGCTATAATTTATTGTTTTAATATGTTGGAGTAAGTGATTGATAAATTATTTAAATCAATTACTTAAATTTTTGATGAACTGATAAAATATTTGTCTGGTTTTGTAATTTATATTTTCAATTAATTGATTTAATTATTAAATCTATCTTCAATTTAATTGTGAAATATTCTTATAATTTGTAAAATTATTAATGAAAATTATTCACACGTGTACTTTAGAACGTATGCGTTTAACTTAAAAAGTTATGTGTTAATGTTAAAATGTCAGTCTTTTAATACAATCGTTCGGTCTTTTAATATAAAACGTCAATTCTTTCATCACGTGTGAACTTAAAATTTCATGTAACATTCTTTCGTGATATTTCACAAGTTATATTCATATGTAACACTTATTTAACTAACTATACTTTTTTGAATATTAAGTCGAACTGTTCTAAATATTAAATATACTTAATCTATTAACTTAAAATACTTAACCTGAATTGAATATTCGAGTGCTAAATAATTTAGTATCAAGTTCAATAATATTTTCAGTTATATTCAAGTAATCAATTATATGATAGATTGTAGTATCTAGATGAACTGAATAGTAAAGTCAAATTCATAACAAAAATTTTGTAAGCATAGATTTTTCAGAAGAAATGACATTGATCATATATAGAGAATTTGTTTATATGCTACGTATGCTGTCATGCAGAAAATAAAATCGAATTAGTGTACATTATTTTTGAATTCTATACAGCACAGATATTCAAATTTATTTTATGGAATCAGTCTTGTAAAGTTGATATTGGCCACAAGATATGATGTCAATCAATAGTCGACAAAATCTTTCAAGACAAGATCATTTACAATGACAGAATGTAAGAAATTCATTTCTAAGACACCAGTTACAGAGATACAGCAACAATCAATAAGTGAACAGAGACAAACTTCGATTGCACAAGATTTGTCATCTCCTAGAGAGATTGTCTATATTATGCAATTAGGAAAATAAATTAGTCGACAAATTTCTCAAACTATAATCAGTACTGTTCAAAATCAGAGGAGAAATCAAGGATAATTTGTATTTTTCTGATTTCTTGTTGAATTGTAATGCTAAGTAATTTGTTACATTTGTTTATATGTGATTACATTTAAGATTACTTGTTACAAACAACTTTTCTTAACTGCTCAGTTATGTTTTATAAGTTTTTATCTTATTTATCTTTTAAGTTAAAGCTGAATTTATTAATTTTATCTCTTTGAATGCTTACAATTATTCTCTAATCTCAATACTTTGTTGAATAATGACAAAAATGAGGAGATAGTTGAAAATTGAAAATTAAAATAATAGATAATTACACTTAAAATACTTAATTTTCAGTGTTTTAAGAATGTGAAAAAGTAAAATACAACATCAAATTAATTGAAAGTTGAAAATTGAAAATTAAAACAATAGATAATTACAATATCAAATTAATTTTGTGATCATAAAAGGGAGGAGATTGTTGAGTATTATGTTTTGATGATGAAAGTTCAATTAATGTTTAATTATGATTTGATGGTAATTTAGAAGTTGTAATTATATTTGCTAATTATCTATTTAGTTATTACTTGAATATAATTGGAAATATTATTGAACTTGATGTTAAATTATTTAGCACTCAAATGTTCGATTCAGGTTAAGTGTTTTAAGTTTGTAGATTAAGTATGTTTAATATTTAGAACTGTTTGACTTGATATTCGAAGAGATATAGTTAGTTAAATAAGTGTTAGATATGTATATTGTTCGTGAAATATTCTGGTAGAATGTCACGTGAAATTTTAAGTTCACACGTAATGAGAGAATCGGCGTTTTGTATTAAAAGAATAGATGATTGTATTAAAAAATCGGTGTTTTAACATTAACACGTGACTTTTTAAGTTAGGCGTATGTGTTCTAAAGTATACGTGGTGTGTGAATAGTACTTAAGCATTTTATAGGTATAACTCTGGATATTCTTCAGATATTTATGCTAAAAGACGTGAGACTCAAATGTTAAATGTTAAATTATAACTTAAGCAATTTATAGGTACTTAAGCAATTTATAACTCTTGATGTTAAATTATTTAGCACTCAAATGTTCGATTCAGGTTAAGTGTTTTAAGTTTGTAGATTAAGTATGTTTAATATTTAGAACTGTTTGACTTGATATTCGAAGAGATATAGTTAGTTAAATAAGTGTTAGATATGTATATTGTTCGTGAAATATTCTGGTAGAATGTCACGTGAAATTTTAAGTTCACACGTAATGAGAGAATCAGCGTTTTGTATTAAAAGAATAGACGATTGTATTAAAAAATCGGTGTTTTAACATTAACACGTGACTTTTTAAGTTAGGCGTATGTGTTCTAAAGTATACGTGGTGTGTGAATAGTACTTAAGCATTTTATAGGTATAACTTTGGATATTCTTCAGATATTTATGCTAAAAGACGTGAGACTATTATGTTTTGATGATGAATGCTTAATTAATGTTTAATCATGATTTGATGATAATTGAAAAGTCATAATTATATTTGTTAATTATCTATTTAGTTATTACTTGAACATAACTGGTAATATTATTTAAGTTAATGTTAAATTATTTAACACTCGAATGTTTGATTCAGATTAAGTGTTTTAAGTTATTTGATTAAGTATGTTTAATATTTAGAACAGTTCGGCTTGATATTCGAAGATGTATAGTTAGTTAAATAAGTGTTAGATATGAATATAATTTGTGAAATATCACGGGAGAATGTCACCTGAAATTTTAAGTTCACACGTGATGAGAGAATCAGTGTTTGTGTTAAATGACCGGGTGATTGTATTAAGAGATCGGTATTTTAACATTAACATGTGACCTTTTAAGTTAGGCGCGTGCGGTCTAAAGTTAAGCTGTAAAGTTAACGTCTTTATTTTACAGTTTCCCGTAGAGTAAAGTTTTTCTTTTCAAATCTTTTCAATAATGTTAAAATGTTAAATACTTAATCTTAAAAAATTAAATTACTTATTTGAAAATCTTAAATACCTTATTGTACTTAAATATATGACATAATATTTAATTAAGATGTCTTTTAAATCAATATTCAATAATTGAAAATCAAAACCACCCAAATATTTCAATTGATGGTACTTCTGCCTAATTGTAAGGTATATTCACGGATGGGTCTATAAACGGTAGTTTTGTGTCACTTTTTTATTTTAATGGTACTTTCGTAAATCAATTATTAGAAAATCCTTAAGATATGTAGAAGTTAAATGTTTTCTTTAGAATAATGCATATTGTAATTGAAATTAAACACAACGATACGTGCAAAATAATCGATTGAAAAGAATATCAAATTAATTGAAATTTGAAAATTGAAAATTAAAACAATAGATAATTACAACATCAAATTAATTTTGTGATCATCAAAAATGAGAAGATTGTTGAGTATCATGTTTTGATGATGAATGCTTAATTAATGTTTAATAATGATTTGATGGTAATTTAAAAATCGTAATTATATTTGCTAATTATCTATTAATTATTACTTGTACATAACTGAAAATATTATTTAAGTTAATGCTAAAATAAAGTCTTTCTTTTCAAATATTTCTAATAATGTTAAAATGTTAAATACCTGATCTTAAAAAATTAAGTCATTTATTTGAAAATCTTAAATACCTTATTATACTTAATTGAAATTAAACACAATGACATGTGGAAAATAATCAATTGAAGAACATGAAAATGTTGAATACTTTATTTTACTTAAATTTATAATTTAATATTTAATCAAAATCTTTTTTAATTCAAAATGAATTAATTAAAAATCAAATCCACCCTAATATTTTCATTAATAATTTTACAAATTATAAGAATATTTCACAATTAAATTGAAGATAGATTTAATAATTAAATCAATTAATTGAAAATATAAAATACAAAACCACACAAATATGTTATCAGTTCATCAAAAATTTAAGTCATTGATTTAAATAATTTATCAATCACTTACTCCAACATATTAAAACAATAAATTATGGCATATGTTAATCCACTCACTTAAAAAAATTTAATCACCGTATTCGTAATTCATAAGTTAATTAATATAACAATTTAAAATATACGTACGTTGGTAAAGTTTTAAAGTTAAGAGAAAGTGTGTGTATACGTCTTTTTACGTGCAGAGAGTATTTTTAAATTTCACTTACAAGAAAGAAACTTTTAAGTCACGTAAATTTCATCTGTCGATTTTACAATCGACGGATACCTACAGAATTAGATTTTATAGGCACCTATAGAACCTATGCTCTCATATATATATATATATATATAAGAATAGTGGAAAATAGTGGAGTTGTCATCAGTAGTGGTGCCCAGCTACCATGACTCATTAAAAGTTAAGAGGTAAAAGATAAAGAAATAATGGGAAGAGAGAGTGGGAAGGAGAATGTCACCCCACTCACCCTCATGCCTTACCTCTTTCCTAGGGCTAGAGTCTGGCCAGCTTGAGAAGGTGAACCTGGAAAGCTCCATCGTCGGAAGTGACGTCAAAGGCCTTAGACTGAAGTTGTCCATGGTAAGCTTGTGAAGAAAGACTTGATTTGTAAAGAGCAACATTGATGAATCTTCTTTTGCTTCTGTACCACACGTAGGAGGAAGGGAAAAAGGAGGATCTTGGAAGGAGGACGACTGTGGACAGGGATGGAAGCTTCAACCTTTATGTAGGTAAGTGTGGTTACCAATCTTTCATAGTTTTGCTACCATAATCAAGAAGAACGAAAAGATAGATGAGGCGTTGTACAGAAAATGGAATTTTTTCCTAATTGATCTAAGTTGCTTGGAGAGGGTAAGGTGGTCGGAGGTAGACGGTTGCCTTCCTCCACAAGAACAGAAGGCCCATGTGGTCCTTGCTAGTCACATTTCGCCACCAAGAAAAATATGGGTTGGTAAGGCCCGCAACCACCCCCAGATATGGGAGTGGGTAGACAGTATGAGCTACTATAGACCAGCCATTTTGGGGGAGGAAGTGAGCTTTGTGTCCTCCCATTTGATTGGGTAGTGAAGTGCTTAGTTGAAAAAGAATTTTCAGTAGCTCAACTGGCATTTTAAAGGCGAAGAAAGGGGTGGTTTGTGAGATACAAAGAATTTACAGTAGCTCAGACCAAATTGAATAGTGTATTTGAGTTCATTATCCGTTTATAAATAAGTGGCTCGTGACAAATTGGTATTAGAGCCAGGTTCAGTTTGATGTAGAGGAGAAAGAAGTAAGAAGATGAAAAAAGAAAAGAGATTTTAACACATATGTCGGGATTGATATATGTGATATGCACATGCAGGAAGAGAAGGTGGACTGTGTAGGATATGTATTGAGAGGCCCAACAGGTGACTGGTGGGACGTAGAACTGAGATTAAAGGAACTCATTATAGGTAGAGTCAACTGGTAGGTGTTTAAAGATATATATTTTTTGGTAAGTATTTTTCACGCAGCGTACAAACTCAAAAAGAAGTGGAGTTTCAGAAGCTAGAGTAGGGTGCTTGGATGGTGTCTGAGTACGAGCACGATTTTACCTATATGTCAGTTTTTACGCTGCATTTAGTGGTGGAGTATAGTAGAATTGTTAGATTCAAGGGAGGATTGGATTTGCATATCCGATGTGCTGTTGACATAGCCAGACCCAATACCTATGGTGAGGTGGTGGATGTAGCCTTAGTTATGGAACGTAACCTGATGGATATGGTTGAAAATGATAAGAAGAGGCAGGTTGCATCACCTGCACTCCAGCAGACCCCAGCCTCGACCCAGTGGCCAGTTTCATCTAAACAAGGTACTTCATTGGGGCAACAAGCTAAGAGAACCTTAGAAGGCCACAACCAAAAGAATAAGAAATGGAAGCGGTAGGAACAGGGGCCTCCATAGGGATCTCAACAGGGGCCTCTCTATAGTGTGGCCAATGCGGGAGGTTGCATTCTGGGTGATGCAGAGTAGCTGATGGGACATGTTTTTCTCATGGATAGCCCAAACACAAGAAAGCTACATGCCCGTACCAAGAGGGGTCTCATTAGAGGCCACGCACAACATCAAGTACAGTGCAGTCCTCGAGACAGACACAATATTAGTAGCCCTACTATAAGCCCTATTAACAGCAGAGAAATAGATTTCAGGCCTCACAGTACTCCTGTCAAGGGGAGGGAGCATCTTTCGAAGCAAGATGCTGAAAAGACTGATGTGGTAACAGGTATCATATAGATTTTAACTTATTTAGCATATGTATTAGTAGATTCTGATGCAACGCATTCCTTCATCTTTGTAGGGCTTGCTAAACGCCACATGTTAGCCTGACACCAACTGGGGTACGTATTGATAGTAGGGACCCCTGCAGGGAAGATAATAGTCAATCAGATTTGCAAAGACTGTCCCGTCACTGTAGATGGGCACACTCTACCAACTTACCTATATCTTTTACAGATGCGGGATTTTGATGTAATTTTGGGAATGGATTGGTTGGCCACCCATCATGTAAAAGTTGATTGTCGAATGAAAAGAGCTACACTCAAGATACCTGGTCAACCAAAATTCCATTTCGGGGAAGTAGCTAAGCAATTACTTAGTATACTCACATGGGTTGAAGCTAGGAAAATGCTAAAGAAGGGTTCCCAAGGATACTTAGCTACTGTCCAAGATGTAGTGGGAGATATGCCCAAACTTGAGCAAATACCGATTGTATGGGAATACATGGATGTGTTTCCTAAGGAATTACTGGGAGTTCTCATAGATAGGGAAATAGAGTTTACTATAGAATTGTTACTAGGAACCCAACCAGTGACGTAGGCTTTGTACCGCATGGCCCCAACAGAATTGAAGGAGTTGAAAGTTCAACTCCCGTAATTGGTTGATAAGAAATTTATCTAGCCAAGCACTTCTCCTTGGGGTGCTCCTATATTGTTTGTTAAGAAAAAAGATGGGAGTATGATGTTGTGTATAGATTATAGAGAGCTAAATAAAGTTACTGTGAAGAACAAATATCAATTACCCAGGGTGGACGACTTATTTGGTCAGTTACAAGGAGCAACTATATTTTCAAAGATAGATTTACGTTCAGGGTACCATCAAATGAAGGTGAATAGGGAGGATGTTCCCAAAATAGCATTCCGAACATGATATGGGCACTATGAGTTTCTAGTTCCCTTTGGGTTAACGAATTCACCTATGGCATTCATGGATCTAATGAATAGAATATTTCGTCCCTACCTGGATCAGTTTGTGGTAGTCTTCATAGATGATATCTTGATTTACTCTTGTACGCCTAAGGCTCATGCAAAGCATTTATAAATCGTGTTACAGACTCTCAAGACTTAGAAACTCTATGAAAATTTTTGCAAGTGCGAGTTTTGGTTGGATAAAGTCTCACTTTCTTGGGGCATGAGATTTCTAGAGCAGGAATAGTAGTTGATCTAGTAAAGATTGAAGCTATATGCTCTTGGGTACGACCTACTACAGTTACAGAAATACATAGCTTCTTAGGGTTGGCCAAGTATTATCGAAGATTTGTGGAAGGATTTGCCCGTATAGGTCAGTTGTTGACCTGGTTGACATGGAATGGAGTACCATTCGTATGGACTCCAGAATGTGAGACCAATTTTTGCATATTTAAGACCAGACTAACCATTGCTCCAGTGCTAGTAATACCTGAGACGGATGTAGGCTTTGCTATATACAGTGATGCATCGAAGAGGGGCTTAGGATGTGTACTAATGTAGAAAGATAGAGTTATTGCCTATGTCTCAAGACAATTAAAAACTCATAAGGAAAACTACCCAATTCATGACCTGGAGTTGGTTGCAGTAGTTTTTGCTACTTGATGGGAGTGCCATGTTAGATTTATACTAATCATAAGAATTTGAAGTATATTTTTACTCAGAAGAAGCTGAACATGTGACGACATCGATGGTTAGAGCTGATATAGGACTATGATGTGAGCATAGACTCCCACCTAGGAAAAGCCAATATGGTAGTAGACGCGTTAAGTTGTAGGTCGTATGAAGAGATTGCATTACAGTTTAACCACCCAAAAATCTATCTTGAAAGACCTGAGCAAATTAGAAATTGAAGTATGTCCCCATGCATCAGAAGTGTGGATGGCTAACCTGACCCTTGAGCCAACCCTTATACAAGAAATCAAGTTTGGGCAAATGGATGATCCAGAAATACAGAAACTGAAAGCCACAGTGGAAAGCAGTGAATAGTCAAATTTCCATCAAATGGAATATGGAGCCTTGAGATTCAAGTGTCGACTATGTGTACCAAATGTAGTCGATCTGAAGGAACGACTATTAGTAGAGGCTCACTATTCAAGATACACTATCCACTTGGGGAACACGAAGATGGACCATGACATTAAAGAATGTTTCTAGTGAAACGGTATGAAAAGGGAGATTGCAGAATATGTGGCTCGATGTAAGACTTGTCAACAAGTTAAGGTTGAGCATCAGAGACCGTCAAGAATGCTCCAGACGCTACCCATCTCGGAGTGGAAATGAGAGCACATTACCATGGATTTTGTTACTAGGTTGCCAAAGACCTTTCTCAAGAATGATGCAATATGAGTTATTGTGGATCAGTTGACTAAATCAGCTCATTTTCTGGCTTTTGGAGTGGGGCTTCCACTAAATCAGATGGTAGAAATGTACGTAGATGAAGTTGTGGTTGCATGGGGTGCCAATAACTATCACTTCAGATAAAGACACTCGGTTTGTGTTTAGATTCTGGGCCAACCTGTAGGAAGCTTTGGGCACTTAACTACAGTTTAGTACGACATTTCACCCCTAGACAGATGGGTAGTCGGAAAGAACTATTTAGATTCTAGAAGACATGCTTAGGGCTTGTGTCTTAGATTGGGGAGATGCCTAGAATAAACGTCTTACTCTGGTAGAGTTTGCCTACAACAATAGTTATTAGACCAACATTCAGATGACATTGTACGAGGCTTTTTATGGCAAAAGGTGTCAGACTCCACTGTTTTGGACAGAAGTAGGTGAATGGAAGATGTTGGGACCAGAGCTTGTATAGGATACAATGGATAAGGTAAAACAAATTTGAGAACGGTTGCACTCTGCCCAAAGCAAACAGAAGAGCTATGCCGACACCAAAAGGCGGCCTTTAGAGTTTTAGAAGGGAGATTGGGTTTTTTTGAAAGTCTTACCATCCAAAGGAATGAAATTTGGGGTGTGAGGCAAGCTTAGTCCACGATTCATAGGGTCGTATTAGATTTGCAAGAAGGTGGGACCAATGGCCTACCAACTAAAGCTACCTTCGACTCTAGTAGGCTTACACAATGTATTTCATGTGTCCATGCTTCGTGGTTATGTATGGGATCCAGATCAGATAGCCGAGGAGCCAGAATCTCCCCTTTTAGTTGGGGAGGATTTAAGCTATGAAGAATACTCAATTCGGATAATGGATACCTACAGGTGTTGAGACGACGCACCATTCCCTATGTTAAGATCTAATGGAGTAACCATACCGAACGGGAAGCCACTTGGGAATTGGAGTCAGAAGTTAGGCAGAAATATTCGTCTCTTTTTCCAAAAGCCGGTAAGTCTTCAATTGAATTAAGTTTTGAGGACAAAACTTAAAATTAGGGGGTTGGAATGTAATAACTCAATTATTTTTCCTACTTATATATGTATATTGATATATATATATAAGAATAGTGGAAAATAGTGGAGTTGTCATGAGTAGTGGTGCCCAGCTACCATGACTCGTTAAAAAAAAAGTCACCCCACTCACTCTCATGCCTTACCTCTTTCTTAGGGCTAGAGTTTGGCTAGCCTAAGGAGCTGAACCTAGGAAGCTCTATCGTCAGGAACGACATAAGAGGGCCCTAAACCAAAGCCGTCTGTGGTAAGCTTGTGAAAATGGACTTGATTTGTAAAGAGCAACATTGATGCATCTTCTTTTGCTTCTATACCACACGTAGGAGGAAGGGAAAAGGGAGGATCCAGGAAGGAGGATAGTTGTGGATAGGGGTGGAAGCTTCAACCTTCACGCAGGTAAGTGTGGCTACCAATCTTTCATAGTTTTGCCACCATAATTAAGAAGAATGAAAAGATAGATGAGTTGTACAGAAAATGGAATTTTTTTCCTAACAGATCTAAGTTGCTTGGAGAGGGTAAGGGGGTGGGAGGTGGACGCTGCCTTCCTCCACAATAACAGAAGGCCCATGTGGTCCTTGCTTGTCACATTTCACCACCAGGAAAAATAGGGGCTGGCAAGGCCCACAACCACCCCCAGATATGGGAGTGGGTAGACGGTATGAGCTGTGCTATAGACCAGCCGTTTTAGGGGAGGAAGTGAACTTTGTGTCCTCCCATTCGGTTGGGTAGTGGAGTGCTTAGTTGAAAAAGAATTTTCAGTATCTCAACTGGTAGTTTAAGGGTGAAGAAAGGGGTGGTCTGTGAGATACAAATTGACTCCAAGATCTAAGACCCTCTTAAGTAATGAACTAGAATTTTTCTTTTGGAAGAGAAGTTAGCAAAGAATAAGGAGGGACTTGGGTATTTCAGATGGCATGCATGCATGGATTAATTTAATTATCAATTACCTCTATTTTTCTTCATATATGTCAACAGAAAAATCGTGGTGGAGGACACAACTAGAAGGAACTGTCGTTGGACACTTTTGTTGTTGCACAGGTTGCTAAATGACACCCTTTTGTGGAGATCCAAAAAAAATGAAAATTTTTGTGCATGTTGTACTGTTATTTTTTGGGATGTCATCGCCACGTGTTTTTCTTTTGAATGATGTTGCCATGTATGGTTTTATTTTTTGTATGCCTTTTGGAGGTGTGAAACTGTACACACCAAAATGGGAATGTTGTTGAATGTTTAAGATGTTTTAAGTGAATTTTAGTAACACTTCTCAATAGTATATTTGAGTTCATTATTGGTTTATAAATAAGCGGGTCATGACACTAACTGTCCTTGGTTCATAACCAATTAGCTTTAGCAGAGGTTTCCCAAAGATGGCTTTGGAAAGTGTCGTTTGAGTAGACTAATAGTAGCTTGTATTATAAAAGTTCTTTGCCTAAATTAACCAATGACTTGATTCTTGTGGTCATGATTCATAGAGAAACAATGTAAGTATTACTTAAGGCAGCGATTCACCACTTATGACCGCCCATCTATTTAGGGATGGTACAAAGAGCTATACCATAATTGGGTTTCAGCCAGTCGAAATAATTCTTTCCAAAGATGGCTTAGAAACACCAAATCTCAATCTAAGGTTATGGTCCTAGGTAACCTTTTTAAACACACCACATTATTGATGAAAACATTAGTCACCTCTGTCGTAGTGAAAGGATGATGAAGTGGTGAAAAATGACCATATTTGGGCAAAAGATCCATTATGACGAAAATTGCCGAATATCTGTGGCTTCATGCAAGTCCCTCCATGAAATCTATGGTGAGTTCTTCCAAGACACACTCTAGTATAGGTAGAGGTTGAAGCAACCTGACTGGATGTATTGTCTCTATCTTCATTCTTTGGCACGTCTCACACTCCCAGATGAATTGGTGGACGTCCATTTTTATATCAGGTCACTTGAATAATTTTCACATCTTTTAATAGGTCTTCCCAAATCCTCCAGCTCTTGCGAGCAATTCTCCTTGTAAGTTTCGATGGTTTTCCTGTTGACCTCTTCTTCTTTGGTACACAATGCACTCTTTGGCATCTTTGCCCCTTGTGTGCGTGCCTTGGTGTCTGTTAATTGCACTGTAAACACGGGTTTTCATAGGACACTTTCTGAACAATCCTCGACTCTAACACCCAACTTTGCAATCGACCTCTCTCTCTCTTCTACTCTGTCTTTGTCTACCATCACTGCACTCATTAAGGTTATAGGTGGATGGTTGCAGTTAGGGGGAGAGATAAAAAGAGGAGAGAGAGAGGAAGAAACAGAGATGGAAAAAAGGTGGGAAAGAAAGAAAAAGAGAAAACAAAAGGGGACAAGAATTTGTGGTGCACGTGCAAGTGGAAAAAAAGGGTGTGGGGGAGAGCTACGGAGAGAGAGAATGAAAAAAAAGTAAAAATTGATGGAAGTGAAAAGAAAAAGAAAAAGGAGAGAAAAAGATAGAAAAATATTTAATATTCTATTTTTAATATTCAATCATCCAACCATTTTTGAAGGATATGGAACTCCGTCCTTCAAAAATTCATTCTATTTTTAGGGTTTATGGAATACTTAAACTAAAAAATTAATATTACTTTTGGAGTTTGTGGAATATCTTATATTAGCTCTCTCTCTCTCTCTCTCTCTCTCTCTCTTCTACTTCGTCTTTGTCTACCATCACTGCACTCATTAAGGTTATAGGTGGATGGTTGCAGTTAGGGGGAGAGGAGGAATAAAAAGAGGAGAGAGACAGAGTGAGAGATGAAAAAAGGGGGGAAAAGAAAAAAAAAGAGAAAACAAAAGGGGACAAGAATTTGTGGTGCACGTGCAAGTGGAAAAAAAGGGGTGTGGGGGAGAGCTACGGAGAGAGAGAATGAAAAAAAAATAAAAATTGATGGAAGTGAAAAAAAATGAAAAAGAGAGAGAAGGATAGAAAAATATTTAATATTCTATTATCAATCATCCAACCATTTTTGAGGGTTATGGAACTCCGTCCTTTAAAAATTCATTCTATTTTTAGGGTTTATGGAATACTTAAACTAAAAAATTAATATTACTTTTGGAGTTTGTGGAATATCTTATATTAACAATCTACATTAAATCATTCTTATTAGATGATTGATAAAAATTGTATTTGTAGAAATATGTGTATAAGTTTTTTAATATATTTGCTTACACAATCTTGTTACTACTTTTAGATTTCTGTTTGTCATACATGAGTTTATTGTAAGTTGGATGTTCTAACTTGAGGAGAAGTGTTAGAGTCTAAGTATTATGTATTAAGGTTTCTTATGTGTACGTGGGTTTAGTCTACATTTGGTAAGTGCCTGTTGTCATTATATAGCTTTTATAAATAGATGTGTTATGTTTGGTTAACAAGATATTTATCTTTCATCTTTTTCTATTGTTCAACAGTAAATAAGAAATTGTAACCTACAAATGGTAATCACATCCTTCTAATGGAATTTTCAGGTGCCTTAGCCTTTTTCCTGTTTTGTAGGTTGGTCGATCTGGGAGGTTTGGCCATCTTGGTTTGGCTGTGAATCTTATTTCTTATGAAGACCGCTTCAACTTGTATGCCTGGTTATTGCTTCAGTTTTTGATGTATGTTTATAAATTGTTCTTGGTTTAATTTATTATTTTTTTAACAGGTGCAGGATTTAACAAGAGCTTGGAAACGAAGTTAAGCAGATTCCCCCACAAATAGACCGGGCTATATATATTGCAGGTGACAACAGCAGCATGTTTCAATAAAGTGAAGAGTTCACAAGCTGTAAATATCAACCATCACGTAAGTCATTCTGCATTGTATGAATGTGACTTGGTCCATTTTTATCTTTGCTGTTGAATTAAGTAATTATGGAATTGGCTTTTTATTCTTTTAGCAAATTTGCTTAAAAATTACTCTTGTTTATCATGGAATTTGCGCCAGGTTCCCATATCTTTTTAATAGATACCTTCAATTTTCTTGTTTGTAATCTGAGGATTGTGCTGGGTATAGATATCCATTGCTTTTAATCCCTGGCTCTCCTTTTTGTTTCCTTTTTAAAGAAATCTTCCCTGATGCCTTGTTGGTCATCATGCCCTCATCTCCAAGCTTGAAGTTGTCTATTGGAAGCTGAGGCTCACGATTTTGACTTCGTTTGTTTTTAACTTTTTTCCGTTTTTAAAATTACTTTTAACGTCATTATTATTATACATATTTTAATATATAGATTTGTGTTAGTTAAACTATTATGTAATTCTAATTTTATTTGTGAAAATAGTTCTAATTTCAGTTTTATCTAATTTTTGAAGTTAAAAAAGTTAGTTACCAAACACACCCTTTTTGTCGTACCATGAACTTCACACCAATTTGCTGTCAGATGCCAATTTAACCATAGGTGCCTGTGCTTATCGGCCATTGTTGTTTTCTAGCCAGGTCTTTACAATTTAGGTTTTATTTGTTTGTTCAGTTTTAATTCAAATTTTAGTTTAACTCGAACCTTAAACCCTCGTAATAACGCACCTCCATATTGTACTTAGGCCATTGTTGTTTGCTTTCTATTATTACATTGGAGATGCCTTAGCCGAAGTTTTTGATTAGTAAAATGAACTGTTGAATGAGATATCGCTTTGTTGTCTGAATTTTTGCAATAAAATTGTGACGGCTTCTTGACTTCTTTCCGTTTAAGTAGTACTGCTTCCTATGATTGGTACGCTGCTTACATGCTGAAATTAACACGCTCGGAATAATTTTCTTGAACTGATAGTAGGGTGGTGACTTTTGATTGCAGTGCAACTCCGCTAAATGAGTGGCGTGCGGAAACTTGTTTGATCGTACTAAACAAGATTTTTATCAACAAGGGAAAAGGTACAGGTGTGCTTGACCTTATATTTGCAGGTGTTCTACAGGTGACCCTTCCTTCGTAGCACGTATTACGTGGTGGATAATGGTGTTTGCTCTTGTTACCGGAAAGCAAAGGTGTGCTCTTGCTCTGTATCATTTCGGTGGTTGTTTTGAAGAAAGAAAAGCTTGGTTTTGAAGGTCAAAGCTGCGTGGTGGCCGTCCCTCTTCCCGTCAATCAGAGGTCAGAACACGAAGCCACGACACGCAAGGAGTGAAAAAAAAAGGAAATTAGTTATTTAAGTTTTTTTTTTTTTTTTTTTACTTTCAACTTTTAAAAAGATTTTTAATTTTACAATAATATTTATATTTTTTAATTTATTTCTTTTATTATCAGAATTATTCCTTTTTTAATCTTAAAATTATTTTTCTAACAATTATTATTTTTCACTTATAAGGTACAGAAGTGAAAAAAAAAAATTCTAATAATTTGTATCTTTGAAAAATAAAAAAATAAAAAAAATTGATTTATTATTTTTCATATTTTTTTGAAATACAAATCTCCTCAAGGTACGTACGTGTCACTTGCATGAGAGGAGGGACTGCAGGGGAAATTGAGCTCTTGTGCTTCCTCCGCCTCTTTCTCGCCGCCTCCACCACCGACGTTGGTACTTTTTGCCGGCTGCAATTTTTATCTGCGGAACTCGGGAAGCTGACGGCCGCATTCACCTCGCCGCCCTGAGTCCTATCTCCTTTCTTGGTATCTCCTTTTTCCCTTTCTCTCCTGTAAACCACGAGTGCTATTAATTGTTGTGGTTTTCTTCGTTGTACCTTTGGTTGCATTTAATGCGGCTGCAGAGTTGACTCCTGCCGCAGATCAACATCACGCGCAATCTCGGGCATTTATTTCTTGTGTGATCCGCGCTCCCAGTCCGCCCCGCCATGCTTCCTCCTTTTGTGCCGTGGATGAAGTAGCCGCTTGTTACACACACGCACGCACACATTGTTCTCCTCACCCATACAAAGCAACGGCAATAACAGCTATTCCCCCCCCCCTTCCTCCTCCTCCTCCTCCTCTCGCAGTTGCGATTCGGGTGGAGTAGAGTATGGGCAGAGCGCCTTGCTGCGAGAAGGAAGGCCTCAAGAAAGGCCCCTGGACGCCTGAGGAGGACAAGATCCTCGCCGACTACATCCAATCCAACGGCCACGGCAACTGGAGATCACTCCCCAAGCTCGCAGGTAACCACCATCCCTTACCCTCCCTACCCTCCACTTCCTCGCCGGAGTGCGTGCTTTGCTGCGTCGGTGTTCTTTGCTTCGTCGTCTGGCATGACCCATTCGTACCATATTTACTCCTCCCCCGCTTTGACCACCTGACCTAAGACCATTCCATCACTAATATTTAAGGCCATTTACGAACCGTTCCATCACTCATATTTATTATATAAATTATACTATTCCAACTATCAGCTATCGCCACAACACAAACTCGCATACGTTCCCGTCGGGCGGAGGGAATCGTACGGCGTGCATTTACTCCCTCGCTCAAGGGCTGCACCGTGTAGTGCTACGCCCTTTCAGGTTACTGTTGGAATACACAAATGGGGCGCAGCGGCATTAATTCACTGCTCTCTGTCGACAACAAAGGTCGTGGCAGTTGCCCTGCCAACGACGTGCAGCATTCATCAATGCGGACATGTCGTGTTGCATTCAATCTCACCCCCACCGCAATCATCATCGACCTCGTCGGCTCTGTCAGTCTCTCTGCGTTTTCTTTTGGAGTCTCCATCGTGGCGTCGTCATGCACAGCATTACTCTTCGACGGTGCTCATGTGCGTCCCGTGTTCTTCAGGTCTGCTGCGCTGCGGGAAGAGCTGCCGGTTAAGGTGGACCAACTACTTGCGCCCGGACATCAAGCGTGGTCCCTTCACTCCCGACGAGCAGAAGTGCATAATCCAACTCCATGGCATCGTCGGAAACAAGTACTTCATCACCACCTTCTTTTGAATGCCGAAAAGTGCTTGATCTGATTAAAAAATCAAAATCACCGTAGGTGGTCGACGATCGCGGCGCAGCTGCCGGGGAGGACGGATAACGAGGTGAAGAATTACTGGAACACTCATCTGAAGAAGCGGCTGATGAAGATGGGGATCGACCCCGACACGTACAGTCCGGCCACTGCAGTCGTTGCCGCCGCCAGCCCTTGCTCGCCGGGGTCCTCGTCGTCGCAGGCGTCCGCGGCCGCAACGCGTCACATGGCGCAGTGGGAGAACGCCAGGCTCGAGGCGGAGGCCAGACTTGCCAAGGAGTCGCTTCTGTACGCCCCCACGAGCACTGCGTCTACCACTTCGAACGCCGTCGTCGTCGTCGCCGACGTGCCGGACAAGGTGGAGACCGACTTCTTCCTCAGGATATGGAATTCGGAAGTGGGTTGGAATTTCCGGAACAATGTTAAGAGGGCCGTCACCGTGCCGGAATCCTCTTCCACGTCGGCCAAGTGCAGGGAGGACGTGAAGGAAGAAGAGGCGGTGGTCGAGTGCAAGAACGGTAGTAGGAGCTTGGAGGAGGTGGTAGACGAGACGTCGTCGGAGAACTACGAGCTGTACCTGGACTTCGCCGACGACGTGGGCATGGGCAGTTTGTTCAACGACCAGTTCGGAAGCTTGTCTCTGTTTGGCGGCGATATGAATCTGAATCTGATGAACATGGCCGACGATTCTTCTCTGGATGATGCCTTCAGGTGGTCGGAAGCGGAGAATGCCAGGGTTTGACATGGAGACGCCTGCGCATCAGCTCTGCTGTCCTTCGTTTTCTTGGTTACTTCATTGTGTAATATTTTGGTAACAAGTAGGATTCTGGAGGATGTGGTTTTGTTAGGCTGCCTTGGTTTTCCATACTTACATGCATCCATTTGAATCTGATCCATTCGAAAGAGAGGGATCGAAAAATGAATTCTCAATTCAACGTGCATACGAATTGGGACCGACAATTTAATTTTCAACCTCTTCATCTTTATAAATGTTTGATGGAATTGAATTCAAGTTTCGTTTGATTAAAGTTTTTAACAAATGATATAATAGATTTTTTTATTTTAAGAATCGTTATTTTTTTTAAAAAAAGGTAAACTCTTACTTCATTCAATACATAAGTTTTGTCAAATAAAATTTTAATTTAATTTACTTTTGTCTAATTATACAAGTTCTTTTTTATGGTTGCTCAACTCTCTCATTCTTGCTTACAAGTAGTTTAAGTTGTGTTTGTTTATAAAATAAGATAAAATCTTAGGTGCATTTTCAATTTTAACATATAAATTTTTATCATTTAATTTATTATATAATTTTAACTTCAAAATTAAATTAAATTTCAATTTTATCTAACTTCTAAATATAAAACAATTATCTTCAAATGCACTAAACGGCTGATCTATTATATGATTTATTATAAAATATGTATAATATTATTTTTTAAAAATTATGATGATCAATAAATAAAATATGTAATATACTTTTTATATTAATAAATAAAATATACGTTTTGCCGTCAAAAGTCGTGCAGTCAATTTTTACGATTTACATGTTAAAATGACCAGTAAAATGACGGAATTTCCGTATGTTTTCACGGAATGGCCGTCCAGAGGAAAATCCGGAAAACGTAAATTCTAGCATTTGCCCGTTCCCCATTCCTCGCGTCATGGGACAGCAGATTCGATACTAAGGAATAGCAGGGGAGGAAGACGGTGTAGGTTTCTGAGATCCCTCCCTCATTTTCCAGATCTCCTCCCGACACATCACCGATGGCGGGTGCCGTGTCGGCGATCTTCCTCCTCGACATCAAGGGCCTGTAGTTTTTTTCCAGTAAGGAAGAAGGGGAAAGGCGGTTGGCGGAGGTGAAAGGGGCCGGATGCTTTTCGTGGGGAAGAAGGGAAAAGTAATACGTTAAATCTATTTATAGGTATCTGTGAATTTTTTAATTTTTTATTCAATAAAATATACTATATACACAGTTATGATATATAATAAAACTACATTATACAGTAATTATCGTAGCAACAAACGTACATTTACGGTGTTTGTCTATTTTAACTCTAGTTATCTTTACGATACATAGCTAAAGTTAAGAATTATTTTTAACAAATAACTAAACTTCAAATTATTATTTATATAAATTTAATTACATCGTATCAATATCATTACTATACGTAATTAAAACTAAAATATTAATTTACTAAATAATATAATTACCTATAATATTTATTTTTTTAAAACTCTAATTACTATTTATTTACGTTCATTTTACTGTCTTTCCAGCCTGACGGAAAGAAAACATCACGACCTTTCGCACAGACCCTTCTCCTTCCGCGTCGGAACCGACGACCTCGCCCCCTCGCCCTCTCCTGCCGATCTCGCGCCGTCCTCGCCGGAACCGTTGACCTCGCCCCGTCGCCCTTTCACCCCCTTCAGAGATTTCGGTCGATCCATGTCCGACGACCAACAGGAGAGGGCAACAACCGAGGAAGTGTCGGCCGACAACTGTTCAAGGGTTGCGGGGCATGCTCGACGGTGCTCGATCGCAATCATCGGACGACTGCCACAACCGCATCATCTTCTTCCGGTGTTTGTAACCCATTTGGGTTTTCTGAAAGTTGCAGAAGGAGTTGCGGCGGTGACGGGGGTGTGGGAGAAGGTCGCGTGAGGAA
>JAMKPZ010000915.1:0-90019 GCA_024699675.1 Amphibolis antarctica | reverse complement strand
ATTTTTATTTTTATTTTTCAATTTGTAATTTTTTTTAAAATGTAATTTAATTTTGTTGTAAAATTTGTTTAAATGTAATTGTAAATTTGTAATAATGTAAATATAAAATATGTAATTCATTAATAAATAAAAAATTAATTTAATTATATATATTATTATCTGATTATCTCATTTACTAAGTTATTGAATACTTGAATGTTAAATTAAATTTAAATATTGATGGTTGAACACTTGAACGGTCATATGCATGAGCGGGTGGGTTAGTGAACTGTGCTTGGGCCGACAGCCAGGTCATTGGGCTAATGGTCGGCTTGCAGTGTTGGGTCCCACTGTCCCACCCAAGAGGGAAGGCCGAAAGGGTGGAAGGTCGTGCGGGCCGGCAGGGATCGTGGGTTGAACGGTTGCGTGGGCAGGAGGGGGGTGAACCATGAACAAGTCGTACAACTAGTAGGGGAGATGGGCTGCTGAGTCTTGGATCAGCTATTGGGTCATTGGGCCGGCCACTGTCGCAACGTCGAGTCTCAAGAAAAATCGTGTTAGTCAAATTTATATCATTAATTGACATAAATAATATTTTTTCGTACCACAAGTCACACCTATTGATAGTTACGATTGACAATTCTAGTCCTCGTCGCGTCCACGGCCTATCCATTATCTCCATCTCATTCATCCAACCAATCACATCCCTTCACGTGGCACGTTCGTAACAACGAAACCGCCCGAACACTTGTGGCTTCGGAGCGACACGAGTCCCCAAAAACGCCGCGAATCCAGGCGCGCGCACGCGCGCAAACCCAACGTGTGGAGAGAGCGAGCGAGAGCTGGCCTTCCCTCCGGCGATGGGAGGAGGAGGTGGATGACGAGGGGAGCGGACGCGCCGCTTCACCGCCATCTCTGGCCCCGCTTCTGGTTCTCCCCCTCATGGCTTCGCTCTCCACCCGGAACGCTTTCCAATGCAGCATCTCTTCCGGTTCTTCCTCGTCGCTGGGCTCGCATTCCAAAGGAGGAAGAGGAGGAGGAGGAGGAGTCTCCGTCAAGTTCCTCGGCGTCCCGTTTTCTGGATCTCTCGTGCTCAAGGTTTGTTTCTCTGCGAGTTTTGTGTGTTTGTGAATGGTTGGGTTTTTTAACTTCTTTGCTATGCTAAATATAAGATAAAGTTTTCGGTTGCAATGGCGCTGGGCTGATGCCTGTTTGCCGTTTTGTTTTTTAGTAAAAACATGATAAACTCTCGGTACCATGTGACGCTTTGGCCCAAAGCAGAATTGTGTCTTATCGGATTATTTAAGTTTCGATTTACTCACTGTCCGAGGTTGTTGATGTTGAATTAAACTAGCGATGGAAGTTCGTGTTAGAATATACAAGAATTGTCTATTAACAATGCGGAACCTGCAATGTGGTTTTTCCTATGGTGAGTGGTCTGGCACTGAAGTTGTTGGCATATGTATTTTGGTTCATTGTTAGGCTGCTCGGCTTTTGGGCCCAGCTATGCGATTTGAACCATCGAAATTGAATGTGGTTTTCCACGGAGGAGAGATGGGGAATCAAGTGCCAACTACTTTTCCGAGGACCTATAAACTTACACACTGTGATTTCACAGCCAACCTCACTCTTGCTGTCTCCAACAATATCAACATTGATCAGGTAACGATATTTTTACAGGTTAGATATCAGCATCACTTTGCTTTTTTTCTGCTGCATCCTTTACGGGATACTGTCGACATAGTTCACCCCTATGATCTGCCATTGTCCATGAGTAACAGTGTGACACATATCTGTTTATGTAAATATTAAAAAAATGGTACCTGTTACAAATGACTGATTGAAAAGGTAAACAACAACAGGCTAGGGATGCAGCAATTGACTTTGTATCAGCCTTGGAATGTGTTTTGTTTTCCCCAAGTTTAACATACCCTTCTTGGAAAAATGCAAACTTCCTCAAGTAGGAACAACTCTTGGTTTTTTAAGTCAATTGGGCAATTTCCTTCTAGTGACTAACGTATTTCTCCTTCAATTTCCTTAGTATTTTTGTCTATAACTAAACAAATAGATATAAAATTAGAGAGGATCCTTAGTGTAAAATTATTTTCATTAGAAATTTTTTAATTTTTCCTCTTATAGTTATAACGCTAGCATTCTCCTAGCTGTCTAAGTAAATGAATAGTTTCCATTGTTGACCCATTCAGCATAATCTCAAAACTGTTTGTAATTTTAGTTGCATCTTTTAGTTTCTGTTTAATTATCCTTTCATATAACATCATAGTATGACTTCAATGTTCATATAACTAGTTGATGATCACATCAACTCTGCATGCCAATTGTATCATACATGTGAGACTTGATGTCGCATGGTGTAATAAAGTCAACATGTGTGTTAGGCATTCTCAACCTGGATGATCCCATTGGTTTATCCCTTTAGGAGTGGCTACAACTCATTGCTTGAACAGAAAGGCCAGGACAAGTTAGATGATTGATTCAATTGCGACATCAACTGCACTGTGGGGATGAAGTATGGGTCATAAAAGTAATCCATGTGACTTGAGTAGTTGGTGATCAACTTTAAGGTTGGAAAAATCATATTGTAACAGTGCATTTACTATGATGTTTATAATTGATGACGATAGGCTGGAAGTAGTTGAGAATCAGCATATCTTACTCAACTATGTGGCTCTGTGGTGGTGATATGTAGGCAGCAGTTTAATATTTGTACAATTGGTTGGGGGCCACATCGTATGAATGATATTCCTTGTCACATGGTGTAACAAAGTCAACTTACATGTCAAGCATCCTTAGCTTGACTATCTCTCCTCATCACATGAATAGAAAGACCAGGACAAGTGAGACAATCATTTCAATTGAGTTGACCACATTTCAGGAAAGGGGTAAGTACGGGTTGTACAAGTAAAATCTACACGAGTTAAGTGGACATTTGGTTTAGGTGGTTGGTTGGTTGGTTGGAAGATAGCCCATCAAGTTAGTCAGTTTGTATTTGTAAGGGGAAGGCAATTATCTTGTTCATTTGACCACATATACTTTGTTGAAAGTTATTCTTGAAATTGAAAACATCACTCTTCCAATTGTCATCCTATCGTTTGCCTTTCAAACTAATGATGATGATGCTGACATATTTTTTACAATGTGATACATTTTGGTGTTGTGAAGTTTATGCAAAAATGTAGTTATTGTCATGAAACCTTTAATCTCAAAGTTTGTGCTTTGAGTTGTCGTATATTGTTTAATGTGTCTCTCTTTCATCTAGGTAAGCAAGCAAGATATTTTGCCTTACCTCAAAAGGTAAGATTGAGATGAATACAATAAAAACAAATGATGCGTTTGCCGGGAGTTGAACCCGGGTCTATTGCTTGGAAGGCAATTATCCTAACCGTTGGACTACAAACGCGTTTGTTGGAGGGAGATTTTTTCTCAAAAGTTCAACTCTTTCAAGGGTCACCTCATGTGTTTGTTGCTTTAGGAGTGCCTAAAAGTCATCGCACAAACAAAAGTGCTTGTTGTTTAATGCGTCTGTCTTTCATCTAGGCAAACAAGCAAGATAGTTTGTCTTGCCTCAAAAAGTACGGTTAAGAAGAACATAAAAACTAGATCATGCGTTTGCCGGGAGTTGAACCCGGGTCTATTGCTTGGAAGGCAATTATCCTAACCGTTGGACTACAAACGCCTTTGTTGAAGACTCCAATTTGTCCAAACATAGCCTATCATATTCTATGTTTCTATATATTTTTCAAAGAGTGAAATATGTTGTCATCAAGTCTGTCTTTCTGCCATTCCTCTCCTAGGCACAAACTTAATTATGCGTTTAGTTGTCTTTTGACATTTATCAAAATAATTTAATTTTCTTTCTGACATACATATTTCGATGTTTGTTTTAAATTTGATGTTGAATGACAATGTCCTTGAGCAAGTTAAATTCAGGAACAAAACGCTCTCAATTTAAGCCACAGACAAAATGTCACCTTTTCATCTAAAGTGAACAAGTCAGATGTATTCCTTAATCTAGAGAACGGAATTCAAAAGAATTTATATTGGGTTTTGCATGAGTTAAACCTAGGTCTATTGCTTGAAAAGTTGTTCTAACTGTTAGCCTGCAAAGCTTACGTTGAAAGTTGTTCTAACTGTTAGCCTGCAAAGCTTACGTTGAAAGTTGTTCTTAGAATTGAAAACTTTACTCTTCCAATTGTCATCATATCTTATTCTACCTTTCAGCATTAACTATGATTGTGGCATATTTTTCATGAAGTGGTCTATTTTGGTGTCATCAAGTTTGTGCATGCATGTATTATTCGTTACTACACTTTTAATCTAAAAGTCTGTGTGACCACTTTCAAAACCTCACTCACATATTTAAATTATCTCAAGTAATCATAATTTCCAAAAAAAAATCTAAAAGTGTGCGTTGTTAACTCTTATATATAATTTAAAGTGTCACTCTTTTATCTAAGTAAATAAATTAGATATTTTCCCTAGTCCAAGAATAGAGAATTCAATAGAAATTAGTATAGTTCCATTTCTTATCCCCCATCTTAAATGACCTAAAAACAAAAATGAAATAAGATATCATTATAAAAAATGAAATAAGATATGTATAGTTAACATGAAAATTAAACCAAGATAATTTGAGTAAAAAAGGGTAGTGGAGTTTGTATGTTTACAATTTGGAAGGACCTTAACAAAGGAATGCATTTGTTACTTTGCTATACCAGTTGAGAAGAGGGCAAACTAAAATACTGAAGGATGACGTGGTGGCTGAATGGAAGAGGGTAAAAGAAGTTGCATCTTTGCATGTTCATTGCTATGTAAGTGGTGCCAATTTATTGCAAGATCTTGCAGCAGAATTCAGATACTATATCTTCTCCAAGGAACTGCCATTGGTGAGGTTTAGACTGTAATAATTAGTAAAAAAGAATTCTCTTCTCGTCCAAGTAGCACTGTCACAGCTGTGTGTGCATGATGACTGATGGGCTCAGTACACCTGTGACATAATTCGATTTGCTTAATACTTGTACAGGTTCTTCAATCTGTTATATATGGTGATTCTATTCTTTTTGAGGAGAATCCAGAGTTGCTGGATGCTCATGTTTGGGTCTACTTCCACTCCAACACAAGAAGGTACAACCGTGTTGAGTGTTGGGGTCCTCTAAAAGATGCTACACAGGTAAAGAACAATTTTTTGAAGATTTCTGAATTTAATTTTTGATGGCAAAGTGCAAAATTGCAAACCACAAAACCCCATCTCTGCAAGCAAAAGCGTGCTTGGTTTCATGGGATTTCAGTAATCAATGTACGACGAACTTTATTTATTTGGAATCGTATGGATGTGTTATGATGTGCCATGTACTTTATCAGTCATTTTGCTTATTTTTAACTCAGATCTGGTTTGCTTCCTGTTTGTTTTTCAGAGAACTCTTGAAGATATACCACCAGATCCATCAAGAGCTTCTGAGGAAACAGCTGCGAGTTGGGCAAGCCCCCCCAAAACGATCCTTCATGCACTAGCTGCATTCCTCTCCTGAGGGCTCCTGTCCTTACCTTCGGCATGGCTATCATGCAACTTAAGGTGCATTTATAAGTGATTTTTTTTAACTCTTAAAATTATCTTCAACGTTATTATTATAACATAAATTTTAACGTATGAATTTTTAACATTTAAATTATTACGTAGTTTCAACTATATTTACGAAATCAATTCCAACTTTTTTTAACTCTAGCAATTGAAAAAGCTGCTCGTGGATACACCTTTAGGCACTACCTTATTATTAAAGACTTCAGAAACCCATCAGATTCACATTTTATACTAACTGGCTCAATATTCAACCTATAGGTACAGAATCATTTGTTTGTACCTAGGATGGGCTTCCTTTCATTCTTTTCAATTGTACATGTACATTCCTTTTTTTCATAATTTCGAATCAGAAAATGTGGTTTCCTCCTTTTCTCAAAACTCTCCTCCTTACAGGGTTTTAGACTTTTTGGTCATAGTTAGATTAATTTATGTTAGAGTTATATAATAAATTATAAGGTAAAAATTTATATATACAGAAATTATATAAAATTAAAGTTAAAATATTAAGAAACATGATCTTAGGATGAGGTACATGCTAATTTATATATTAAAAAGTACACAAGTTGCTCCCAGCCTTCTGCAATATTGATACAAGAAAGGGTGATTATGCAAGGGTGCTAGCTACTATTCTACTAAAGAGTTCCTGACATGACTTTTTTGACCGTGTGGACTATATTGCCTTTTGCTCGCTTTCGTTGGGATTCGAGCCACCAAACGACGAACATTGTCATTTTCCGTGCATTATCGATTACTCTATTTTTAGGTATCGTTAGGAATAAAGATGTTAATTGGATCGTATTTAATTTGACTGGTATGATTCAGTGTGATTAAATTGTATTGTTAATTAACATAACATGATTTGAAAGATAATATTTGAGTTGGTCTTTTGTGTTTTTGTATTAACATAAAAATAATTTTTAAAATTTTTAAAATTTTATATTTATTTTAATATTTTTTTGAGTTATTTACATTGTAATAGTTTGAATTTATTAATAAATAATAAGTAATACATAGTTGCATGTTTGAATCTCAATTTTAACAATCTTTTAATATTTATAAAATATATTACTCTTATATTAATTTTTAATAAAATAAAAAATAATTAAAAATTAAATTTGGTTAAACTTAGCCTGTTGACCCATGAGCCCAAATAGGTCATGCTTAGGTTGTCAACTTAAAGGTCAAACACAACCTACTCTAGTGGGGTTTATTAGAATTATTGTTCATTAAAGTTAAAGTTACAATTATTTAAATTTTTTTAAAATTAACTTTTTATTGCTAATCAGTGGTATTATATGACGTAATGTTATTTGTTAATATTGTTTATCAACTTTAATAGTTAACATTAATCAAAGTTGAAATTTGGTAAATAAATAAAGTCTTAATAGCTTCAATTTTAATAGAAAATTATATTTTTGTAACTTTAAATTAATTTTTTAAAACAAATTAAAGTTGTATGATTCTCATTTAAAATTGTAAAAGTAAACTTTCGATAAAAATTCGTGATTTTTTTTATTTAAAACGATGAATCGATTTTTTTAATTTCTTACGAAAAAAATAAAAAAACACAATCAATTGTACGAGTGTGAATCTTACCATATCGCAACGTACGATTCAAACATGTACGAAATCAACGATCAGAGAATCGACACATAGGCTTTCTTTAATACTAAAATATGTAAAAAAATTTACAAAATATATATTTTAACAAATAATATAATTAAATTATTTTTTTTACTATAATTATTTTAAAAATAAAAAAAATTTACTTTAAAAATCATATTAATCTAAAAAATATAAATTTAAAACTCATTTAATCAATTAACTTCCTCAAAAAAATAGAGCGGATTCCATGAACTCAATGATCAGAGAATTGACTCGTATGACTTCTTTCGCTTTTTCTTCCGCCGTCGTAATTAATTAATTGCGGCGAGCAAAAAAAAAAGAAAAAAAAGGATAAATTAAAAACCCGATGGTCTCGTTTCTCGTTTCCCATTCAACCCCTCCCTCACCCTATTCGGATCTGGAGAATCATCTGTTCTCGCGCTCCCGCTCACGTCCCGCTCGCCGATCTGCTTCTCTCGCCGGGGCATTACGGCACGAGTCCTAGTCCTCCGCCTTGCGGTCCACGGTACGGGAGCTGCGCGTCTTGGACACAGAAGCTCTGCCATGCCGCAACTTCGCCGGAACCGTGATTTTAAACCAAAGGTGGATAATTAGGACTGGTCATGGCGTCAAGGGAGGCGAATGGGGTTTGTGAAGCACAAAAGGTGGGGCCGTTCTCGATTTCGGAGGGTTTCATCACCTATAAGAGGAGAAAATGTCGAAGGCCTGGGTCTTGGATCAGTCCCCGCGGGGAACCCCACTTTCGGTCGGAACAACAGGTATGGGGTGTTGTTGATGATATGGGATGGGGAAATTTGGGTTCTTGGAGGTTTCTGTTATTCTTTTTTTAAAAAAATGATTGTCCTGAAATATGTGGTCGTTTTCGTTTGTTTTCTGGTTGCAATGGATTAAACTGCAATATGCAGCTTTGGGGATGGTAATTTGAGGGTATCCTACCTAAAACCATAATCGAGGCAACTTCGTTTTACTTAGCGTGGAATTAGTTGTCCAGCCACTACTAATTGGTTTGTGTTGGTTTGTCTCGTTAGTGAACTGATTTTCCAATTCTCAATCCAGAAATGTGGTTTCGCAAGGTTAATAATTTTCTCCCTTTCCGTAGTTAGCATCCATAAGTCGGTTTGCTGCCGCTGGACTTCTTTGTGGGCCTAGAACCAGATATATAGCACATTCATCCATCTCAATTCGTCGATAATCTCTTGAGGATGTTTGGCAACGATTAATTCATTCAGTGTACGATAATAAGCTGTTTTTTTATAATAAAAATTATCAAACATGATTTCTTTGTCAACTTATTTTCATGCATCAACGTATAAAATACTCCAGTTTGAACTAAAACATATCAGTAGTTTTTTGAGGGAGTGTTTGAAAATGATAATTTCAACAAGCATATGAAAATACACTAACTTTTTTTGATAATCATTACCAAGTGTATTTTTTATATGTTAGCTTATTTCTATGCATCAACTTAAAAATGTTGCAGTTTCAACTAAAAATATTGAATGGAAAAAAGTTGAGTTCTAAATTTTTTGTAAAAATGTCAGTTTATTTTCATATGCTCTAGATTAAAATAATCTTTGCCAAACAGAACCTTAAAATAACAACATATTTTTATACTATGAATTAAAATAATTGTTATCAAATGTATCCTTAAATTTTCTGTATGATATCTTTCAAATTTACACAACCTATTGCTAGTATAGTCCAAAGAACTCATATTGCAGAATCTGTAGAGTTAGCAGCTTGTAAAAAAAGCTCAGCATATTAAAAAATGTGTTAAGGACCATAGATTAATTTTTGTGTTGTGTGCTTATTGCAGCTGGGGGATGCTCACATCCGTCAGGTTGGGTAACTCTGTGCCATAAAAAATAGGAAAAAGAAATTAAATTCGTATAATTTATGTTCTTGCTGCCACCACTTCTAAAACTAATCATATAGTTGTTTGCATTAACTCAAGATTTCCCAACTTTTGATTCATCACAATTCATGTTTGCAGCCAACTCTATGATCTCCAAGTTTTGTTAACTAATAGTTAATTTACTTTCATGCAATGAATCAATATTTACAATGTCTTGGAAAATTGTGGTTTGGCAGATGATGAGAATGCCACATCAGACATTTCTGTGTAATGGTAACGGTGAGATTGGTGGGAAAGAAAGAATACTGTCTCATTGGAAGAATGTATTTGAAAAACTTGCACGATCACCAGATTTGAAAAATGAATGTAGTTTACAGAGTTGCATTGGAAGGCCACTTCCATGTGGCCCTCTTGGATATTCTAGCAGCATTAACCTTAATGGTGTATACAATAAGGTATTTTACTATTTTCAGCAGCCACCAATATTTTTACTTCAGCTACTTAAGTACTTATTGAATTTTAACTTATTAACATAATCCTGTTTTATTCCATCATCTTCATTGCAAAATAGAAGGATCATCAGAAATGTCATTACAAATTGCAAAGGTGCAGCAGCCTGACCTATGGTGTTATCCAACACAATGAAGTCGTTCCCAATGGAGTGCAAATCTCAGTAAATGGTGTAGAAGACACTAACACCAGCGTTTCAAAGTGTCAGACCATTTTGTTTGACATTCTGGTTTCACATAAGTTTGCTTTACTGTGCAATTTACTGTGTGAAAACTTTCAATGTGGTAAGAACACAGATATTGGTGACTTTAGTGCAGTTATCTCAAAGATAAAAGATGGAGCTTACAAGGATTCCATAGACTGTACTGTTGAGGATATTCAACTGGTATGCAATGAGTTTTGATATTTAAACAACTCATGTCATAATCCTATTATGTGAGGTTGACCTCAAGAATCCTTTTTTTTCTTGTATTTCTATTTATAGTCAAATCTTTAGTTGAATTTCATAAATTTAAATCTTACAATTCCTAACCATATAATTTAAGGCTTTCTTCTACTTCTTTTAGTTTTGATATTTAAAATGTTCTGTTTTTCTTATTAAGCTTTTGATAATTTTAATATGTTGGTCTAACTCATTATGCTTATGAAGGTCATTGTCTTGCACTTGTTTCCATCCTATCTAATGTACTTATTGTAGTATTTAGTGGGGGTTTGTGCCATTGGAAATGGTGAGAAAGGATTTGATAGGAAATCATTTCTCACCCACTGTCTCATTTGTATATGTCCAGTGTTGGAAAATTAATTAATAATATATAATAATATGTTATAACCGTAAAGAGGTCTTGAGATTTCTTGATCTCCAAGTGTTCGCCTTGATAAGAAATCCCATGACTTAATAATATATAATAATAATAGAAATTTAAGTCAATGATATACATGTTTATTTTTTAAAAGAAATTCTTGTCAATTCTCATCTCTGCATAAGTACCATAATTTCAAATTCTGTTACGTTTCTATTTGTGCACAAATACCATTATATTCTTATAGTTTCTCATCATTTCTATTTTTTACGAATTCCAGAATTTTTACATTTTTAATCTAGATTCCTGAAGGATTTTTTGAAAATTTGTGTATCTTTCTCGAGTTGCAAAATCCTCGGCTGAGTTATTCAGTCATCTTCAGATTTTTCTACAAGGATTGATGAGTGTGGGTGGAATTCTGCTATATTTTTCACTCCTAATTTTCTCATGATTTGCATGATTGTCAGAGTTTGGAGAAGCTTCAGAATATAGGTGAAGAGGTGATGTTCTTAGCTTCTGAACTTTCAAGTATCTCACAGACTTCTTGTAGGAAGCAGGTAATATTTTTGTTTTTGGATGGTGAAGCGTTATTTAGAATCTCTCTCTCTCTCTCTCTCCATACATATTATACAACTGTTTCTTCGTATAATTGTATAGCTGCATTAAGTTCCAATTTCAGTTCTGTTGAAACTTCTTCAGGTGAGAGGATGCTCCAGTAAAGTTTCAAGTGAACGGGAGTTTGAGGCAAGTGAAATATTTTATCCATGTGGTATGGTTATCATATGAATGGTCGGCAGGCGTTTCTTCTATACACTAAACCTTCTCAGCTGTTCCAAAGTAATTTTAACTTAAAAAATTATATAAAAGGCTATATAATACTTGTTCTTTTTCTTCCTGCAGGAAGGTTGTCCTGCCATTGGCAAGGAGATGTCTGTAGATTCGTACACCCAGTTGCAACTAATGGGTAACAATCCCAATTCTCTTACTAAACATGATCAAAGAGGGGCGTCTCATTTTGAGATTGTCTCTACTTGCAAAAATTGTGGCAGTGATGCCCATGAGACAAACCGCGTTGTTTGTGATGGGTGTGAGGATGTTTATCATGTCTCATGCATAAAGCCCTCAATTGAGAAAATTGAGACAAGAAGTTGGCATTGCACAACTTGTGTGAAAAAGAGAGCGTCAGTGGAGCAAGACTTGTCTTTTTACCAATATAATCATCCATACCACAAAGGTACAATGTGGTGCCAACATGATGATCCATGGTATCGGGAATTGGCAGTTGGTACAGGGGAACCCCCAACCCCAACCTCAGAAATCAACAATTCATCGGAGCCATCAAAGGCTACTTCAGTTGCACCATTTTGCAAGCAGTGTGGAGGCTGTGAAGAGGAGGACAAGCTGTTCCTTGTTTGTTCGCATAGTCATTGCCTTTACAAGCACTACCACATCCGATGCTTGAAGGCTGCTCAGGTGGCAAGCCAGCATCAGCAGCCCAATAACTGGTACTGTCCATCTTGTTTGTGCAGAGGTTGCCTTACCGATAAAGATGACGAATCGATCTGTATTTGTGATTCTTGCGATGAGGCTTATCACACCTACTGTATGAGGCCACCTCGAGATGAAATCCCTGACGGCATGTGGTACTGCCATAACTGTGAGAGGGAAGGAAAAGGGACAAGTGGCTCTGAACATTGGATGTAACATGGTCATGCTTAACTAGGAACTCACCAAAGGTTATGCTTCTAGATAGATTTGAAGGTGGAGATAACTGGGCCAGCAGAAGCAATTCTGAAAGCAATGGCAACCGTGAGGTTTCTTCTTTATCACTTGTCCCCGAAATTGCTTGGCTAGTTTGGCCTTTTCCTTTCTTTTCAGATATTCCCACATTCATGTAGGCTGTGTAGCTTGGGGGCTTCTCCATTGTTGAAACACATTTTATCTTTAAGAATATTTTCATCCATTTTTCAGCAGTTCTGCACCGAAAGATTTAGATGAAATTGAAAGCTCACCTGTAATGTTGGTATTCATTTTGCTTACAAGTAGGCCGTATGATGTCTCTTACAGTTCTGTTGTGGAAGATGAGAAGGAAACAAGGAAACTATAGTTATACATATTTGATAGAACCATGCTTTTCTTCTCCCTTTAAAATCCAATAATATACCACAGATTTACGAATAGAATTTCTTGACTGCCTTTGCAGGTGCTGGATGAAAGCCACGAGATGTATATACTCTGATTGACCAAGAGGCATCATTGCAGTCACATTGAGATAAGAAAGGTTCATAATCAGTTCTAGATTTAGAGGTATTGTAACGAAATTTTCATATAAAGTTTAAATTTTCTGTAGGTATTTACACCTGGCATGGATGCCGGCACTCTCATTTTACCCAGAGGTGTTTTTAGAAAATTTTCTTAGAAATATTTCTAGAAAATTTTTCTAGAGGTGTCAATATCCCTCAATAAATATATGGAGGATAAAAATAACTGTATGGACTCTATGATTACATGATCATAAATATAAGATAAAAAATTACTTAAATTAAATAAATATTGATTCTTAATATAAATGTCTTAAAATTTACTATTTTTTGTCCAAAATAAGTATTCTGAAAGCAATGGACCATTGAAGTTTTAATTAAAAATAATAATGAACATAACTTAGATTCAATTGGTGTTAATATACAGTAGATTATACTATAAAATAACTAATTATATAATTAGATTTTAGTTCAAATGAAATAAAAATAAGAGCTACATATAGGAAAGTTTCTTGTAGGCACTTCTAAGAGCATCTTTCTATTTTTATAAATAAATACATGAGGAAAAAAGTAACTTTATATTTTTATCATATAAGATATCTATAAATGCATTATGAAATGTTAATATATAATCATTAGCCCTCTATCCAAATTTCTTAATACGTGACTTAAATTGATTTTATATTCAGACTTTCTCATAAATTAAGGAGGTTGCTGTTTATGCTTATGGTTCATTAAATAATAGAAAACTAAAAGATAAATCCATGGTATACAGTGCATGAGAAGGCAAGTTTCTTTAATACAAAAGCTATATTGAATAAAATTATGGACTAAGGGAGTTCTTATTTTGATATGAACTTTAGTTTTAAATTTGTGCTCAATTCAATAATATTACAAAAATCGAGGTCTTCCCACTTTTCATCTTAATTTTATATCAAATATAGATTACAATGTTATCATTTTGAATTTAGAATGTTACACAAATCAAGGAGGTTGGTTGACTTCTACAATTTAGAAAATATTGGATAACAAAAAGGTAAATTTGGTGGTTCACAAAAGCCAGTCTATGGTTGAAGAGCGGGAGAGAGATGTTCTTTTTATAAAATAGGTTATTATTATTGCTGTTCTCATTTTGTTATCCATGGTATGATATAAATAGTGATATGACTTGAACTTTGAAACATACCATCCCATGTCTATAACTAGTCACACACTATTGCAAATCAACAAATCACGTTGTTTATTTTACATTTTCATTTTCCTTAAATGTTGGTATTCCTCCAACAAATTGCATCAAGTTGAACCATTTCTTTGTTGAACTCCACATGATTCTCTGGCCAACAAAATAATTGGTACCTAGCATGACAAAAACATTACATGTCATCCATGATTTGAAATCTAAAATACATACATTATAGCTTGGTAACAGGATATACATAGAAAAGAGATTACCACCTATGATGCATATACCTTACCTAGAAAATCATTCGTACCTCATTGTACCATCTAAATTATGTCATAATCCTTCATATCCCAATTGCACCCATGAGGTAAACATATCGTATGCTATCACAAGACAATAATAGCCGCATCAAATAGGCAATATGCAATCCTTACAACCATGTTACACGTCACCCAGACAGACAAGTCTCTCTGTTAATGGAATAAGCAATTCCATGTTTCAATTAACCAACCTACTAAAAGCTCTTACATTTTTTGCTTTGTTAAAACGAATGGGCCTTTTGCTTGCATGCCATTGAAAAGCTTCATTTTTTGTTTGGATGTCATTCTAGATTCTAGAAGTGATTTTTCAATGGCTGATAAACAGTAAAGGGGGGGGGGGGATGTTTAAAATTAATGAAAAGAAAAATATAAAAAAAAATTCATTGTTAAAATATTAAAAATCTAGAAATGAAAAATTTTATAGAAGTACCTTATGAAAATTTATATTTAATTTTAAAAAAATTAAAAATATTCTAGATTTTAACATTTTAATAATAATTTTTTTCTAAATTTTCTTTTTTATTAATTTCCAAGATGCACAACACCCTTCTCCTCCCGCCCTTCAAAAAAAGAAAAGAAAAAATTTATTGTTAAAATATTAAAAATCTAGAAATAAAAAAATTTTATGGAACCTTTTGTATATCTTATGAAAATTTAGAAAAATTTATATTTATATTTTTCCCTCCCCCCGAAAGTGAAATACAAGTACATTTAATACTTTTTCATGGTATGCAAGCAAATATGTCCAAGAAACTATTGGTTTCACTACATATGATTGAATGGTTGTTTCATAGCAAGTAAAAGTGCCATCCGTAGTTATTTCAAGAGGTTATTTTTATCATAGGCATTTATAGGTTGTATGTTTTTTTTTATAGCTTGTATGTATTTAAATTTAAATGATTTATGAATGGCGCACATATGAGTCTTGTGGAAAAGAAATTTGATTAAAATAAAACTTTGGTAGTTATTTATCACCGACGTCTACGGTGATATTTACAATTTTGCATCCAGAAAATAAAACGAAACCCAAATCATAATATCATGAAATTTGATTAAAAGTCCGGATCTTTCGAAACCCAACGATCTCCTACATTTGCGTTTGTACTTGTGATCTAACCAACGCTCGAATGCGTACCTGGTGTTTATCGTCATCATCTATTTTCACGAGAAAGCCGTGAAATTATTTTTCAGGAGAAAGCCGTGAGAATAACACGTTATTGTTGATGTTGACGGCGTCCACGTCGTTGATCGCCATGGATCCCTCCGGTAACACGCCGCGGGATCATCTTCGGCGCCCGCGCCGGGTTAAAGATTGGGGTCGCATTGCCGGTGAGTTCGGCGTCCCACACCACCACCTCAGCGTAGCCGAGGTGATGAGCAGACGGCCGCTGCAGCAGACTGCCGGAATGGAGGGACAGTGGACGGAGACGAAGGAGATGGCGACGACGGGGTGGGAGGGAGAGCGATGTCCCTTTCCTAGCTGGCCCGACGGTGTTCCTCCGTTTCCGTCACCGCCGCGTGGATCTGGTACGCTCTGCTCTGGTTCTAGGGTTGTGATGGTACGAAAAGGAAATTTGCATGGAAAAAGATTTCAGAAGAAAAACATCGAAATCCTATTTGTTTCCACGTATCTTTATTTTTTTACGATAATCTTATATATTCTAATGTAATTTCTTAAAAACGTCAATTTTACGTTTTTTTTTTTGTTATCGTCGCAACAAGAGATGACACAATAACCGATATCATCACAATTATCTTGTAATTTTGTTATCATTGTGTGCAGATTGATTAAATTATAAAAATCTCAATTATATTACATGGAGAAGTAATACTTTCTTTGAAAAGCTTCTTATTAATTTCGTGACATCGAATTTGAAACTCTGAAATAGAATTATCTGTAATAATTTTAAAAATAAATATAAAGAAGTATACAATTTAAAAGTTTAAACACAAAGGGAGAGTTTGTCTTTGCAAAAGTACAGGAAATTGTGAGAAAATGTGTGAAATAATAAATCAAAATTTTTATATTTTTTACTATTTTTTATACTTTTTAAAGATATAAATTTTCCTTAAAAGGTTGAAAAATGAAGGCAAGTAGATTGGTTGATGTGTCTCCCTCTTTTCATTATTTGCAGTAACGAAAGCATTAATATCTTATTTGTAGATTAAATTTCATTAATAGCGTTGAGTTCTAAATGCGTGTAGATTAATTAACTAAGAATTGAGTCAGGTGAATTGTGATATCAAAGTAAACTTGAGTTTTTTAATGTACGAATTTTTAAAGGAAAATGATAATCTAGTGGCGTCATTAAAGTATCATCTTTAATAGCATCATTTTTAACGATTTCAATTAAATCTGGTTTAACTATATGGACCATGTGTTATAACATTTTTCTCAATATATAATATTCTAATGAACAGTATTTCATATAGTTGCTCTATAACTATACAAACTTACTTCATATAGTTACAAATTAATAATTAAGTTAAATTTAATTTGAATTATCTAAAAGTAACACCACTAAAGATGAAACTCTGGTGATAACACTAAAAAATTTGTTCTCAATTTTAAAGATATGTTAGTAAAGACAACAATTGTTGAAGTATTTTTGTATTATTTTGAAATATTTATATATCTAACATAATTTTATTTTAAAATAATTCAACATGAGAGATTTTTGCTTTTATATATGTCATTGAAAAGTACGAAAATAATGTGTACAACCCTAACAAACACATTCATATTTGTGCACGTTTCCTTGAGATACATATGGTACTTTTTTTTTTTTTTGACAATTATTATCTTAAAATAATTCTACTATACTAATAGAATTTCAAACTTACGGTAATAAAAGATTTCTCAACCAGTAAGATATATTACTTTATTAGTAAAATTATTATTTTAAAATAATTCTATTTCAAACTCAACGTCATAAGTTTTAACGAAAGATCCTTCTACCATGCTAATATTACTTCAACATTGATAAATACAATACAATAGTGGTATTGTCGTAGGATACGTTTACCGGTCACTTTTTTTAACTTCAAAAGTTAAAAAAATTGAAATTAGAGTTAATTTCGTAAACTAATGAATAGAATTAAAATTGTATAATAATTTAGATGATAAAAGTTTATATATTAAAATTTATATAATAATAATGATATTAAAAGTAATTTTAAAAATTGAAAAAGTTATTCATGAATACACCCATAATTGAGATAGTGGTTTAGTCATTTAACTGTTGCTTAATTCACTTGTTTTTAGTTAAATTGCAGTTGTCGTAAACTTGTTCTCTCTTTTCACGTTTGTTAATCGTGTTGCCATTTTTTCCACCACCGCAAGTACTTGATCCGCTGGCGGAGGTGAACACCGATCCGGTTTGGATTGCGCCGGCGGAAAGGGAGGCGACGGAAGAGACAACAACGCAGTGGTCGTCCTCGACGACGACGTCGCCATCGGCGAACAAGAAGGCGGAGAGGAGATGCACGCACTGCTATGCCGAAGAAACCCCTCAATGGCGACTTGGACCGCAAGGACCGGGTACACTCTGCAACGCCTGCGGGATAAGGTACAGAAGCGGCGGCCTGTTCCCCGAGTACCGCCCCGCCGCCAGTCCCAGCTTCGATGCCTCCATGCACTCCAACAGGCACAGGGTTGTCATGAAGACGAAGGGTAAAGTTTGACCCGTTCGACAACAGTTCTGTTCTTATTTTAGGTATAAAAAATTAATAAGAGGGAGATGTTTCTTCTAAGCACCTTTCTTTGCTATTAATAGTTTTTGGTTGTATTTAGTAATGATAGAATTTTTATTATACGAAGTTAATAATGTATAATATTTTTATTAAATAAGATATGTAAATAGTAATTGTAATAAACTTTTTTACTATAGTACATGAATGTGAAATGATAGAAATAATTTTATATTTAACATTTTTTGTTGATTTCATAGGTTTATTTTATTATCGATTGTTTAGTAAAAATAAGAAAAAATATAATAAAAATTGTGTCGTGCGGTGGAAAGTGTGAGCTCTCACTCCACTTAATCTCACCTTATTTTGAAACAAAGTCTTAGAGTATGTGTATATTCATGGAATATTAGACTTAGTTTGATAATAAGGTATTTTAACTTCAATAAACGTGGAAAGTTAGAATTGATAGTAGTTTCATAAATGATATTGAATTATATAATAAATTGTGAAATAAGAATTTATATATAAAAATTTATATAATAATAATAATATATAAAAATTTATGAAAAATTAAAACTTTCCATATTTACAGATGAGACAGGCGTTACTTTAAAGACGAATAAATTGACAATATGGCTTCAACCAATGTAGATGATTTTATCTAAAAGCAAAATCACACAATTTTGCCCAGGCGTTCTGTATTTATAAGTGATAGGTAAAAGCAAGCAAAGGAAACTACAGGATTAGTCATCAACCACAAAATTGACGATTAATATTAAAAACCCATGACAGAAAGTACCATAAATGCCCATAGTAATATTTTTGCCTTTTATTATTAAGATAGTGGTATCATTATGTTTGAAGGTTTAAGAAAAATCACACCCATCGCAATGACATTATAGACACCACTTGTAAGATTTTTTTTACAAGTAACACAACCTTATTAAGATTTACTTCTATCATGCATTTAAGGAGATTTGTGTTTTTAAAAAGTATAAAAAATATGTAAACTAAAATTCTTATCTTTGAAAAATAAGAAAAATGATAAAAAATAATAAACCACAATTTTCACTATTTACTATCATTTTTTATTATTTCCAAAAATACAAATCCCCCTTTGATTTATTTTACTCATTTTCGATTCAAACGTGTTTCCATCCATTAATAATAATAATAATAACAATAATAATAATAATAATAATAAGTTTTAACCCGCCTTCGTAGAACATTAAGTAGATGAGGTTTTTGCTTCGCAGTTCAAACGAATCTGTATTATCTACAAGAATTTCACGAGCCTGAAACAAGAACTTGAACCAAAATATGGATACAGATCACAGCCGAATTTTTCTGGAACCAAATGTCAGAAAAAGAAATCTTCAACACAAGCTTGCAGAGATACATTTGCTACCAAATTTCTGGAACAGAAAATGCAAACCATAAGGGTTACAGATCAGCACCGAATAGCTAAAAAATATCAAAGATCAGATAAGTGGTAAGTGCGTTCTCCAAGCTACACAAGCCCTGTGGATTAATTGGATTCTGATTCGCAGATAGAAGAAAATACCATGCATAAAACCACGTAAGTATTACTGATGAATCATCTGAATTCTGACACTATACAAGGAGGCATCTCAACTGCCGAGTCCATGCAGACCTTCGCTTGTGCGAGGCCTTGAAGCTATGGAGATGGCGTCATCTAAGAATAAAGCCTCACACGAGTTGTAATCGGTACCCGACAAATGGGGCATAGTGACAACGTTCGACCGCAGTCCTTGCAAGTCTTGTGAGAAAAAAAAATCATGTCAACAATACAAGAGTAACATCACAATGCTAAGATTTTAGATAAAAACAGGCATTGGTAATAATAGTGACCATGTGCATGGTGAAATTCTCTAACAATCTATGTGATGACAACTGTAAAAATAATAAACCACCATTCGAGTCATGATCTTACCACATGAGGTTGGTTATATTGATCCTTTTATTCTTAAGTATTTTTATCTATTGTCAGATCTTCTATTAAATTACATAAATTTAATTTTTTTCTTACAATTCATAATCAAGTAATTTTAAACATAACTTTACATTGTACCAATTAATTCTTCTCTCCTAATTGGCAAATTCATTGTTCAAAACCACTTAAACAGGATTCCTCTCATCTTCAATAGATGCAATTTCCACTCTATTCCTAATAAAATTAATTTTTATCTTCTCTTATAGTATTATTACTAAAACCGATTTTCTTTTGTCTTCAATAGGTGCAATTTTTACTCGATTCCTAATAAAATTAATTTTTAACTTATCTCTTTTAGTATTATTACTTATCCATTTAAACATATGCATTTCATCACGACTATAAAAATAAAAACAAAAGAAAAATGACGAGAACAAAAATGTTATCCAATTCCCAAACATAGGTTTGCTGCTTGCATTGCAGCGAGGTTGGAAGCTTACCAAGTGACCACAACCGAAGGCCATATCCTTTGGATTTGTCAAGCAAATTGGGCAGACCTTAACAAAAAAAAGGAACAGTACAGAGGTGAATATCACATCCTAAATGTGCCGAGTCTTATACAGTAACACAAACAATATGCACCTTTTCTGATGTTGTTGCATCATCATTTGATTGGATGCCACCCCCAATTTCAGCTGATTGAACAGCATTATCGTGCTCAATAACTTCACGTGGAGGAGGAAAAACAAGCTGAGATCCAAAACTTTCACCATGGTCTCTGTAAGATTTTGCAAATCCATAGCTATCTGGCTGTAATAGATTAGGATATTGATTATCTACTGAAGGCTTACACTTTTGGAAGGCCTTGGATAGCTCTATACTGATATGGTATCTCCATGAGTGCTGCCAGTGCAAACGATGCCTCCTTTTTTCCCATGTCCATGTTAGTGGACATAATCTTCGTGAAATTTACAAACTGTGCAAATATATAAATAATCAGGAGCTGAGACATGAAACATACAATAATTTGTGGAAGAACACTTTAATGCACAAATATCTTGCATGTTGGAAATAAGATGAATTCAGAAATAACTAAGTCTCGTGCGCTTCCAATGGAAACAGTCTTAAACAAATAAATTTGTCAACATTGTTGATTTATTTAGCATTTGAATTTGGGAAGGTCTGATGTATTTGAAAATGTGACTTGAATTTTTTTTAACCAGCGTTTGTGACAGCATTTATGCAAAAAAGAAAAACTGATATATTAAAATAAACTGAAAAAAATCTGGTTCAGTTTTTCAGGAACATATGATTTTCAAGTGGTCAATCTCAATAATTGCTATCAAATAGTCACTAGTCAAATTCTACCTCAGACTAATGACTTAGGCTAATATGTCTTCACTAGGAATACTGGTTATCGTGCAAATGAGAGAAATGGTTGGTGCTTTGAGTTTACTTATCTATGTGAGGCAGGGTACAAGTAAATATTAATTAGACATACTACTAGTAAATATCTATTTCATTCTAGTAGTGGCCACCAAAATCAAGAAACTAAGTTTGTTCAAAAAGTCTTGTTAGATAGACTACCAAGTACGTTAGATTAAACAAACGTAAAAACAGATCACCTGGAAATTATCAAATGACCTTTGAGGTATACAATCATCAAAACGCTGCATAGCATCCCAGGGCCCATCACCAACACCAACCATAATGATCGAAAGAGGATAATAACCGAGTAAAAGTAGTTTAGAGACATGCACACGAAAAATACAGAGCAATAAAATTGTTAAAAAATTCACCTAGCAGCAACAATTGAATCTAAAGTTGCTTTCTCTTGTGGACTTAATTTTCCCTGCAATGAGCTTGAATTACTGGTAACCTACATGTGGTCATCAACGACAGAAAAAAGGATGACTTCCATGTGAAAAGGCTATATGTTTTGTATAAGTTGAGACTCTTATGAAACAATTACAGAAAAACAAAGGTACACAAGCTACAGAAAAGTCTTCACCATTGCCAACAACAAACTATAAAACTGAAACAAAACAATATATTGTTTCAATTTTGCTAACCTGTCCATCAGCAATTATGACAAGGACATGATATTGCCAATTGCTCCTTTTAACAATGTCAATGGAAGTGTAGATAATTGCGGCAAATGATGTGGGGCCTGAGAAAAAAAAAATAGAATAAGGGCCACAAATAAGCTATTTACATCCACTTACAGAAGCACAGATATCTTTTTAGATAAGAATACCATTGGAATTTTACAAATCCAGATAAGATGCGGTAAAATATTCAATCGAATTGAAATGATACAGTAATAAGAATTGCATATTAATACTGAATAAGCAGAATTGAAAGTTTATTTAAACTCTCAATTTTTTTTCAATTACATGTAGTATTTCCATATCAACAACCACCCTAATATTTTAAAAATCCTGATTTTAAAATCAAATCTAAATGTTATATAATTTTTTATTCTTATCAATTTCAAATCAAATCCAAATCCAAAATTAAAGGAAGAATACTATCGAGTTATTTTGTGTACTTATTTAAATAAGTACACTTTTTAATCTCACATACAATTTAAAAACGTTTTTTGGAATATATATCAATATTTATTATTATTTAATATGGAACTTTCAGAATTTATTATGAAATAAAAGTACTTGTTTGCTGTTTAGCACAACTACCATTTCCTAATCTTTCTATTATGCCAAGATATCCCTCCTCTCTAACTCCAATTTCTATGTGCTTTTGCTTCTCAAAAGAAAAAATGAAAAGGGGAAAGAAACCTGATAGATTGATAAAGGGAATGATATCATGATATCGTGCAAGGACCTCCTCAAAACCACGACAAGAACGGTAATCAGGATAAAAACTGAAGACATGGTTATCATGGGTACATGCTACACACAAAAGGAACAAATGATTAGAAATTCAGGATCCAAAGAATTAAAAATATTCAACATTCTGAACCAGATGCATAAAAAACTGACCATCACCAAATCCATAACAGGGGATTAGGTTGTCTTCATCAAATGGAGATAATGTTCGTCCAATAATTGAAATTGCTTGCTCGTATGGATTGGGTGTACTGCCAGTTGCGTGAAGAGATTTCCTATTGAAGGAATGCCTACCTGCAAAAAGGTCCCCAAATAAATTGCAAGTTATTTTTTTCTTCAAAAGTCAAAACTTAACAAGGAAGATTAGCTACCTGTCCATTCATTGCTTTTTGTGAAGTCAATTCCTAGAATCAGGTTTGATGATTCAAGACCAGAGTCCCTCAAGGCAGAACTAACCTGAAACAAAACATGCATCGGATTCAACCAAACAGAGATGTAATCATATCTGCTCATCACATCCCACAATGGTGGTGAATAATTCATATATTCACTATTGGTCCTTTAGTCCAAATTATTATTTTTGAGGAAATCACTGGATTTTCTATAAATATAAATATATAAGATATATGAGAAGAGATGTTCAAAGTGACAGAAAACATTTTCAGTACAATATATTGTCAAATTAAGTACAACTGTCATGAATCATGATGGGTAAAATAAACTGACATAAATTCTTCCAATGGTGTGATAACTGTAAACTATAAAAGCACATTTAACCTGATCAAGTGTACTGAAATTATCAGCTATAAATGTTGTCTGCATACTATTGGAAGTCCTGAACCGCGTGGGATCCATTGCAGGAAATGAAGCCTGCTGTTGGAAATTGGAAGGACCAATATTTCCAGATTCTGCATTCCCCATGAAAGATTTCTTGTAGATAAATATACTGAGTAAAATCTACAGTGTACACTGTACAAGCACGAAGGAAAAATTCAGAAGGACGTGCTATATTACAATTCAAATTTTCAACACAAAAATAATGCAGCACCTCAACATTTACTCCACTGGAAAGAGGGAATGTCTCATCAACATCTCTTAGAACGTCTTGATTATATGATTATGTTTGAGTTAAGAATTTCACACGTGTCTTGCTTGTTAGATTGCCGTTAAGTTATTTCATATGGGTTAATTATGTTGTCATAGCTAATGTATATATTAAATAAAGTCACCCTTATGAATTTGCATTTTGATGGTGTCTTAAATTACCCTCTGGGAATGGCAAAATTACCTGGATTTTCCAACAGCAGGATAATGAAGTTGATCTTCTACTTGATTTTAAGGATGAGGTTTTGGGTTTAAATCAAAGAGAAAATATTATCATCAACAAAAAATAATCTGGATTTGAAAATTTAAATCCCTAAAATTTAGGTGACCTCCATGTTAGTGAAAACTAAATGAAATCCCTAATTAACAAATCTGTGAGACTGCATGCAATGGATTTTTATCAATGCCTTTTGTGATGTACTTATGAATGAGGTAAAGACTAGAGGGCAACTTATCTGGCTCCTTTTTCCCTAGCAAACTCTCTCCTCGTCATCTCTTCTGAATTTTCCCAAATTCGTGCTAATCTCTGATTCAACTGAAGAAATCATCTTCTTGATATCAAAGCATGCAAGTCCCAGAGATATGTTAGAGAGACCTCTAGAAGATCACCGGAGGCAAGGAGGAATACCCATGTCCTGTAAACCTCAAGGCCTCCAACTTCGTATCAACTAAGTAATTTAAGTAGCGAATGAACAATTACTTAGCTACGGGAAGCACAAATATTGGGGCAAACCCAAGCGTTTTCTGATTCTCTGAACTAGACAATGAATGTTCCAGAAAGGGTGATCACAGTGGAGAATTAAGATGGTGTTTTACGTGAACAGCTCAACCTTAAATTGTAGCTGAGGAGACACTTAGAAACTCTGCTCAAATGAAGGCATGGATAACAAGAGCTTTAATAGAAGATGTCTTGACCAACATGACAGGACTAGAGGTAGTCAGCGATGTCTAGAACGTGTCACAATGTGTGTTGTCCAATCCTACGGCAAAAAGGAATTTTTTTGCTTTTGCATCCGCTACAAACCTAGAAATGCACCTCCTGTTCCACCTTATTAAACGACATAAAAAAAAGTTTAAAGCTCAAAATGATACGGAGCTCTGTATTTGGCCCAACCAAATTAGGTCACTGGAGTTAACAATCCCGATCAGAACACTCGGAAATTGCAGAACAAGCAATTGCAGAAAACAAAAATCTCAATTGAAAAATAATGGAATGCATCGTGTGAAGAGCAAGATCATCTTACCTCCCGTCACGCTCCCTGCTTGGGAGATTGGAAGTTTGCTGCGCTTTGCGTCGTTTCAACGGGTAAACCCCAAGTCTCCATCTCCGTTGAAACCGATTGTCGCTTGGCGCATCCAGGACTACACATTGCGTCCCGGTTCCTCTACTCCCGGGACCGTCCGATGGCATGTGAAGGCCTAGGATGTTTGCGGAGATTGAAGCATTAAAATTATAATATTTAAATTCCAAATTTTATAATAATTATAGTTTAAAATTTATAATTTCATAAAACATATTATTTTTACTGTAAATATGTAAAAATAAAATAAAAAATTAATTTGCATTTGACATTTACGTAAAATCTATGTAAAAAAGAAATACGATAACTTTAAAAACTCTCAACTCAACTTTAAGTTTTATCTGGTAATAATTTTTTAATTCTATAAGGTATTTTTTATACTTCATGAAAATTAATGAAAAAGAAAATTTTAAAAAAAAATTATGGTTAAAATATTAAAAATCTGAAAATAAAAAATTTTATGTAACTATTTGTATACGTTATAAAAATTTTAAAAAATTTATATTTAATTTTAAAAAAGTAAAAATATTTTAAATTTTTAATATTTTACCATTGATTTGTGTCAATCTCATCACCCCCGTGAAAATATTTGCAATAATAATTTTTATAAATCATAGATTAATATGCAAAGAATTTGATAATTTCACTTTTTAATGTTTATTTTAAATTAAATATTTAAAATATACTTTATAACAAAAAATCATTTATAAAAAAAATTACTATAAACGATAAATAACTCGACAAACATTAATTACATTATATTAAAATATATATCTTTTAAGAATAAAATTGTAATTTTATAAAAAAAATTGTTCCAACAAATCAACATGACCTTAATTATAGCTACTCTTTTGAATGTGACTTAAATTATATTGTTATAACTACTTTTTTCAAGAAACAAACATTACTTTTAAAATATAATATATTTTTTAAAATATTATTTTTTTAAGAAACTATCATTGAAGTTGCTATAATATAACATTGTAAAATTAAGAATTTTTGAAGTTGAAACAAATATATTCTAATATTTAAGGTATAATTACACTATCATTTTAAAATTTTAAAGTATTACTTTAAAGCTGAAATAACCTCACAGACCATAACACGTAAGGTAAAGTTCACGTGAATTTTTCATAAATCTCACTCTTGTGCGAGAGACATTTAAAAAAATTATTACGTTACGTTATTTTCATTATAATGTAACAAGTGATGAAGATAAGACATCCGAAATAATACATATTATTATTACATATAAATGATAATATATAAATTTTTGTCGTATTAGTTATTACGTAATTTTAATTTTATTTGTTATGTAATTCTTAAGTTTATTTAAGATTAATTAATTTTAAAAATACTTTTAACATCATTATTATTATATAAATTTTAATATATAAACTTTTATCACTCTAACTATTATATAATTTTAATTTTATTTGTAAAATTATTTTTAATTTTAATATTTTCAAACTTTCAAAATTAAGGGAGTGTTTTTTTTTATTACTCTCAACAAATTCTAAAAATGAAAAAAATGATTTTTAGGATAACGATTTTGAAAGAAAAGAAAAGAGAAAAGTAATTTTAATAATAAAAAAATTAGTTAAAGAATATATGTCATTATAAGAATACTTCTAAATTTTTTTTTTTTTTTAAAAAAACGAAATCTAAAATTTTCTCTGAATACACCCTTAAATTTTTAGAAGCGACGGACTCGGGCAATCCAGTGGGCTCGCAGCTTCCCGCCCAAATCCAATTTGCTCCCTCCACCACCAAAGAGGCGAGCTCGTCGTCGTCGATGGCGATTCGAACGGGAATCTTCAAGGGTGCGAGCGTGTACTTGTCTAGGAATCTCGTCTCTCCAGAGCTCTATGATTCCGTCCACGACGCCCTTCGGCTGAACGGCGCGCAGGTCTTCCTGTGCTCCGATCCTTCCCGCACATCGGCGAATGATTACCACGCCATCTCGTCCCCAAATCACGTGGGGTTTTCTTAGTACTTGACGCCTTTTTCATTACCGTTTTTGCTCATGAGACACTTCCCAGCCTGAGAGTCGTTGGCTTTCGTTTTTGTAGGAGAAGTTCGAGGATCTCAAGGCTAAGGGCTGTAGACTCATTGGTATCTGGATTTTATACTCGCTATGATGCTGTCGTCCAAGTGTTTAGTTTTGAGTTTTTTTCTGCACGGTTCTGAATATGGATATTTTATCAGTTATGTATTTTGAATTAGCCTTTGCCTGTTCGTACAAGTAGCCAAGATGATGCAGAACAAACTTTCACGTTGGTATATCAATTGGCATTTCTTAGAATGTGTATTGACGACAAAAGAATATAAAAATAGGGAAGATGCACAGAGTTTTTTTTCGGTTAAATTGAGAAGATAGAGCTGTAGTTTAATCAAGGAGAAAATTGAACCTTTTTTGCTAAAAGAGCTAAATATTCACCTTGCTTTAATGTTGAGATCTTACCATGAAGGTAATGAAATTTTCTACTTACAAGACAATTCTCTAGGAACTTGCCGAAATGAATTTTGATTATTTTATGTTCTTGTGAATATTTTGGTAGGGCCACATTGTATTCTTTCTTGTGCCAGAGAACGTAAAACTTTGCCAAAACAGATATACACATGTTGCCTTGCAATGGATGGTGTCAAAATACTTGCGTCTGGTTTTGAAAAAGATGAAAAGGTAAACTCAGGCACCTCAAAATTATTAATTTTTTTCTCAAAGGGAGAACAAACTTTGGTGATGACTGTTGGCTAGTTTCTTATGGATCTTGTAGACAAAACTGGTTGGACTCCCTTTTCTTATGGCAAAGTTGACAAAGTGGTTCTCAATTCATTCTTTTCTATCACTAGTTTCGTGGGTCTGCTTTTGTGGTGTGGTCCTAAGCTGGTATTGTGATACCAACATGGGCTTCATCTGCCAAAGCAAGCCATCCGTAGCCCATGAATTAGTTTGCAGATAAGATTTTGGAACTTATTCTTTGATTAGTTTCTCAATTCTTTTTTTGAACTTTCAAGATATGGTCAGTTGCTGTAGTAGATACAAAAACATGGAATCTTGCTTGGCTTATCTATTCTACATCTCTTCAATATTATTTTAATATGGAAGCATGTGAATCCTACCTATACTTTCAGCATTTTATCCTCTAACGTGTTTCTTCATGTTCACCCAACTTTTTCTTGCAGACCAAAATTGAGCAATTTGTGACTGCTATGGGGGGAGTCTTGCATAGTAGAACATCACCAGACATATGCTTTGTAATTGTGAAGAATGTTTTGGCAGCCAAGTATAAGGTGCAACAAACTCCTAGAAATTGTTATAGGAAGTATGTGTATACACACACACACACATCCTTAATTAAACTTCTGTTAACCTGTGAAACAGGATGGAAAAAATTTGTCAGTGATTCTAACATGTATTTTAAAGTCCTCTCTTTTATGGAAACTACATTTGAATTCTGATACTTAAACAGATATGTTATCATAGATAGTTATTCGGCCATTTATGTAGAATAATAGAATTATGGCATCTACATTTCCTTGCTTTTCTTTAGTATTTATTTTGTCAATACCATTATTCTCTACATAGGAGGCCGTTATTGTCAGTTTGTCATTGTTTTAGCTCAAACCTTTTTTTTTGGTTGGGGGAGGGGGGTGGGGGGGACTGGGTTGGATCCAGATAATGAATTTTGGCTCAAATTGATCCACACAAAAAATCTAAGTGTGTAAAAGGGGAACCTGATAGTAAGCCAATTGCATGCTACGAATGTCCTTTTAGTGCATTTTGATTCTCTTTCTTGTTTCATCATATTTCCTTTTAGCTATTACACCCTATACTCAATTTCTCTCTCTATGGTGAGTGGTCTTGCTGTCACGTTGAGTATTAAACCATTGAGTCATTTCCGGGTATTTTTTCCCAAATAGATAGCACCCCCTGCTAGATTTGAGAAGCAAATTAGCCTATCATATCATTTTAGCTGTCTTATAAAAGTTAGTGGTGACATGTGATCATGTATAAGATAATGCTTTTTTTCTTACCCATCATCAGGCTTTAGAGGGCCGAATTGTGACAAAACTGGTTTGACCAGCCAGTCCAACTGCAGACCAGTGACCTAGTTGTTCAACTAGTGGACCTCTTAAACTGGACAGTAGGACTGGCTTTCAACCGTTTTTTGTAGTTTTTGGGATTCTTTTTGTTTTTTAATTAGTTTCACTTCTATAATGATGGAGTGTTATATCAAACTGATTATTCCATAAAATGCAATCATGCAACATATTTGGGTTCAATCATTAGCAAGCAAAAAGTGGCCATTAAGTTGAATTTTATTGTATCATATGTCATATATGACACCTCTTATCATCTACTAGTGTAATTATAGGAATTTTTACTTGTATGCCATCAAAAAAATCAAATTATTTGTGTGCCATTGAAGCATTTTCTTGCTGTGATGTAAGAAATGTTCAGCGGCATGTATGTAAAATGTTGATTTTGCAGTGACAAGCAAATAAATACCCATAATTATATTATTTATATTTGGTGATTTTCTGTAATTTCCTTATTTTTTATTTTAAGGATTTTTTATGTTTTTAATTTGTTAAATAGTGTAATAATGAGTAATGACATCATTCAGTTGAACGAATTTAACCAGATTTTGAATCGGACCAAACAAAAAATGGTTTGATGTTCAGTCCCATTACAAAAACATTGGTGACGAAATTCACTTTGATGAGAATGTAGTTGTTGAGAACGGGAGAGGATGCTGGTTTGGCCTTAAGTAACTGTTCTACAGAGCGCCATTAAGAAGAATGCAGAAAAAATAATTCTGTAATAAGTCTGGCGTCATTGCACAAGAAATGGAGTTTTTTTTGGTCAAGTGAAAGGTATCATTCAATGGGGTAATGAATGTCTTGAAATGATGTCATGCATGCCATTTGGCTTCTCAATTCAGGAACACTGGCTGGTATGGTTTCTCAATTGGCTGTTAGTTTATGTTTGACTAGCATTTTGCCCATTGTTTCCCTCTTTTAAATTAGTATTGTGCAATCGGTTGTTCATTGAAAAAGTTGAATCAGTAGAGTTGTTCAGTATTGCATCTTTGGATTGCCCAGTGTGAGTAACAAGTTGTTTGTTATTGGTCTGATGGTGCTGAAGCTGACTCAAAGTGCCTGACATTCCATCTTTATGCCACCCAATGTAGGTATGGGTTCAGACATCATTAGACACTAAAATTGGTGAATAAGTCAACTTGGTGGTTGATCTTTAACATTTTAACCTTTGGCACTTTGTCAATTGGGTGGCTAATATTTTCATCTCAAGGCATGCCTAAGTTAGATTTTGATGAGGCTATGAAATTGCTTCTCAAGGGTGATCAGGTGCCTAGCGGTTGGATTGTGTTTCCATCCCAAGAGTTAGCCATATATAGGTTTGAGTCAATGTTGAAGCCCTTCTAGTACGGGAACTCAATTGGTTAAATGACCTATTTCCATCATGAGAGTTTGCTTGGTGCCTTGATGAAGCAAGCTCAAGATTAAAATCCATGGGGGATGTCAATTTGATTGGTCACATGCTACATATTTCTTTCCTTGGAGACGGCCTAGTACAAGTTTGGATAGAATGTGAAACCTACCTATTGTTGTGATTTGATCAATCAGATGGCACATATTTCCATCTTGGGAGTTTGTCCGGTGCAGTTATGGGACAGACATTGGTGCTGACAATCCTTACAATTTGGTTTTCTTAACATAAGAAGTTAATGTATTTGAGCATTCACCCGTTAAATGGTAACATGTAGAAGTTTTGAGCTGATGGAAAAAATCCATGAGACAAATGACATTATAAGACAAATATTTTCTCAAGGAGAACAAAATACGAAAGATCACATAGGAGCTAGACTCTATTAATGGAAGCTTTGACTACTACATGGTGGTTGTTGTTTGTTGGAGCCTCACAGCAGAGAAAAAGATATATTCACTCATGTCTCGTGGAAAATACCAATGTCTTTTAGCGCAACCTAGGGGCTTGGCTTTTTTTGATTCAATCCTTGACTTTGGGATCCGTTATTCAATAGAAATTGACTGTCTAAAGATAGGAAGTTGCATGGTTTTCTATTCTCAGTAGTAAGCTGAGCTGCCTTTTCCAGGGCACTACATTAGTGGTTTTGTTGGTTTTCCAAGCCAATTGTGTGCTAGAACTTTGGCCCTTTTGATCTTTCTCCTTGGAATTCAATCTACTTGTTGGGATAGATGTCAAATGATCAACCCACAATGAGGATTGTCCAGAAACACTCAGTCCATATTCAAGTGTTCTTGTTATCTTGATCGTTCATATTCAAGGGCTATATCTTTTTCTTTTTACTCTTTTATTATTTGTATAGCTTGTATATAAATTGTACTAAAAATAGAGAAAACACCAATTTAGGTTGTGTTTAGTAAAAATGATTTGTGGAGTGATTTTTTAGTTATAATTATTGTAAAAGATTAGTAGATCTTTTTATTGTGGATCTTTTGTGGAGTGTACTGTAGAGATCTTTTTATATTCGGTAAATTGCTATAGAGATTTAATACTGTATAGTGAAAAAATCAGTGAATCTTTTTTATCAAACAGAGTCTTAGTTTATCTCTTTGGTATCACCACTCTTTCAGTTCAAGTTCTCTTTTTTTGTTTGGGCATGTGAAGCATAGCCATGATCTAGGTTTCTTGCTTGTTTGGAATGTGACACCTAATCTAACTTTTTGGCAAATCATTTCATTCATGATCTTTTATTTTTATTGTACTTTCTGAGTTTCCCTTTATCACTTATTCTTATGCAGTTTTTGGTAATCTTATTTTTATGCAATGTGATGCAATAAACATTCTCTATTCAATGTATCATACAATCAATGCTGTAATTAAATTTTTGACATGAAAATTATTGTCTACCGTAAATGTGTGATGTGAAACTTAAAATATCTTAATGATTTCTCCTGTTTTTTAGTTAAATATATTCTATATTTCTGATATATATATTAGTTGTAATTGCTGCATATATATGCTGTTTTTTAATATTTATCCAGTCATTTCTATTTCATATCAATCTGCTGTAAACTTGTAATGGTATAGACAAAGTGATTATTTTTCTTCTTTGATTTGTCACAGTGGGCACTAAATGTTCTTAAGAAACCAATAGTTAACATGAGTTGGCTGAATCAGTGTTGGGTAGAGCATCACCTTGTGCCACATGAACCCTACAGAATCCTTCCGTTTATTGGGTTAACAATTTGTGTGACTAAAATTCCATTAGGTTTGCAACTATAATGATCCTCTTAACGAATCTGTCTGCATATTCTAATTTTAAGTTTTTAGCTTAAAGATTGCTTATTTCCTCAGATGAACGGAAAAAGATAGAATGGCTGATTTTACAGAATGGTGGCATATATTCAGGCGATCTGACAAAGAAGTGTACTCATTTGGTTTCAGATATATCCTTTCATTACCCTTGTATTTTCTCTCCTGCATTTCTTCTATGAGTATATAATGAATTCTCAGTATTTTAATTGTTAAACATTTTCTTCAGCATTATTGTCCTTATTAGAATTTATATATTTGTCTTATGTATGCTGTGTTGGTCATGCAATAGCTTCTTAAATTCTTTTTTATCAATTTTTATATAGTCTTCTTTCTTGCTTATTTTTTTTCCAAAAGCTGGTTTGTGATAATGGTTTTTGAGAAAACTTTTTTTCCTTCTCTGCATCACTTTTTAAGTTAGATTCACTTTTTGTCCAGTTAACTGTTAAATTGGTATCAATATTTCCTATTAGATTTGGAGTTCCGTGTAATACTATTTGATAATTTAGAATCAACATATCCTGTCCAGTTTGGGTTTTATTCCTTTTGAATCATTGCAATGCATGCTGAAGTTTTTCATCTTTAAACCTTACATGGTGATTTTGATTTTCTTAGTCACTGTGAAACAATTTATGATGCATTTAGTACAATTAGTTTTTTCCATTGATATGATTATTTTTCAAATATACTTTTTTTCCTTGACATTGTACACTCTCCAGAAGGGGACAAGTATATGGTTGCAAAACGATGGGGCCATATTAGTATAGTCACTCGACATTGGTTAGATCAATCTGTTTTAAGAAAAGGTAGACTTTAAGGAGCACAAAAATGTTGCCTAGTTTACTAGTTTGTTCTCTATTGATGCTACAGTTTACTTCTTAACAATTTGATATCTGTAGCTTGCCTGGATGAGGGACGCTATCCTGTACATGGAACTTCTTATAATGATAAAAGTGAATCGAAAGACCATTGCAGCCAAGATTGCAGTCATGCAGCTTCACAGTCTATTCCATCGAACATGCTTCAAGAACCAGAATCCTCTGTGTCACAAAAAATATCTTCTTCATTTTGTGATGGTAATGTTGCAGCTGTCAACAGCAGTGAAGTGCTTAATTTTCCACTAAAAGATGAAACAAAAATTGAGCAGTCTGTGGCTGAGGACTCTGAAGATGATGGTAATGATCTGTACTTGTCAGATTGCAGAATTTTACTTATTGGTTTTGAAGGGATGGAATTACGCAAACTGGTCAATATGATTCGTAATAGTGGAGGAACACGGCATGTGCAGTCAAGTGAAAGGTTGACACACATAATTGTAGGGTCACCTTCTGAGATGTATGTTTAGGCTTTCTTTTCATGTGATAATTCTATATCTTTTTCCCATGGGAATTGAAATTTTAATGCCATTAATAGTTAAGTAATCATAACAAATAATCATTTGTTTCTCTTTATCCAGTGAAAAAAAGGAGGTGAGGCAGTTAGCGGCATTGGGTGTCATTAATGTGGTTAAAAGTTCCTGGTTGGAAGATTGTGATCAGGTGAAAAAGGAAATTCCTGTCTGCCAGCACCACATTGCATCTGATCTATTTTATCCAAAAGGTATGCTATCGTTATAAATTTTTTTGAACATAAAATTGTTTTGTAAACAAGCTTGAAACTGTCTTGGTTTTGCCATCAAGATAGGTTCATCATCTTGTGAAGTACCTTCAACCAGTTTTGCTGACAGCAAGAAAGGAAAAAGCTTTCTTAACGGTGAAGAAGGATCTGCATTTGCAATAATAAAAGGGCGAGAAGAATCTGGATTGAATCTTCAGGAAAGTAATCCATCAGAAATGATAAAAGCCCAACCTAAAGAGAATACTGAACCATCATCAATTAATGTGGGCAACCATGCTGGTCACAGCTCACATGATTCCAAGTTGACTATTTATGGAAGTTCACCAAACATATTCAAAGGCCACTCTTTTTGCTTTTCAGAGATTTTTCCTGAAGATCGGGTCAGCTTTTTTGAGCACAAATTTTGATCATGCTCTTTTTAGTGAATAATTATTTTTGTGTGAATATTAAATTAAGATAATTTCTAGGCTAGTCATGTTGGTTCTAACTAAAGATTCGAGTTTTTCTGAAATAACAATTGTTTTGCTTTACCATGACTGATGGATTTGAGATCATATTTATGACCTAGAGATAATTTGTTTGAGCTCAATTTGTACCCTTGGTAGTTGCATAATTGTTCATCAGCCTATTTTATGGATTTCAACTTTGATAGTAACTAAGAAAAGTATTTATCTGAGGAAAAAAGGCAGGTCATTGATGCTGATCTAATGCAGGGTAATTCTTAGTCTGAGCTAAATTACAGGTTCAAACTATGCATAAGTGACTAAAAGTAGGTGAAACTTAGTCAAGGAGGTTTCTTAAAAGCCATTTAATTGAATCCAACTTCCCCGTAATCCAATTAGTCAAACAAGTTGAAACTGTAATAGATGTAAAAACTAGCTGAATATTTGTTTTATGTCGTTTGTTAACTCCTGCCTAGATCATTAACTTCTTTTTCAAATACATTCTATTATTAAAGAATTATTTCAGTCAAATGAAGTTAGTTCTTTAATGCTTCAAAACCAGAGAGATGACATTGTTGAATGGGTTGGACAAGGAGGGGGATTGATGGTTAATGATGCCAAAAAAGCACGCTTCATCATAGAGTGCCATGGGCTGCATTCAAATCCTGACTATATATCTCAGTGTACCATAGTTTCCAGCCACTGGATTCGATCCTGTTTGGAGGTATGATTAGTCTGAATTGATATCAATTTTTGTCTGCCCTTGGCCAACTATGTGGGTTTGGGGTGTGACCTACAATTACATGCACTCAAAATGTTTGTGTTTCAACCTCTTTTCTGTGTTTTGGCAAGTATGTGGGGGATTAGTAATGTCATGCTATGTGAATCACAGTTTTACCTTATTTAACTAAAATTTACTTTATTTAGTAATTCATGTGGGGTTGATTACATGAATCCTTTTCTTTCAAGTATGTTTGTCTATTGTTAAAATTTTAGTTAAATTAAATAAATTTAAATCTTTTCTTACAATTTCTTGCATTCTGAAAATTCAAAAAGAAAGTTTTTCATCTTTTTTTCCTACAAATTATTCGGTTCTTGTTGGTTGTATGTGATACCTGTACCTTTTCTCTTTTACTACCTTGCATTCACACTTTTGTCATACATTTAATTCTGTATAGGATAAATACCATCTCTGTTTAACAGTAAAGATCCTCCATTTTTGATCTATTGATCATGAGCTTTGAGTCAATTGGAAACAATCTTGTACATAGGGAGTTTGTGTGGATGTGGACTCTTATTAACATACCCACATTAGTGAAAAAGGTCCCTTTTCCTGTGGGCGGCCACAGGAATTTTCTTGTGCCCCTCCAAATGCTTTCATTTTTTCCTTTAAATTCGGGTGGGCCCCGCATTAAGGTAGGGCCCACCCATAGAAAAACAAAAATTAAAATCTGTGAGAGACGCCCATAGGATGGGTGCCAACATATGCATTAATCTCTTAATGGAAACTAAGAACTTAGTTCTCTTCGTTATTGTTTAATGTATTTTTTGCAGGTTTTTCTGCATATGCTTTCTTTTTTGTCTACATTTCATTGCTAGTGTTTGGACCCAATAATTGAGTTGCATAAAATTTCATTTATCACTGATCTTCATTTTATGAGTTCTATTTCATAAAGTATCTTATGATTGACACCTTGCCATTTGATGCTTTCTTTCAGTCATTTTTGTTTCTTTCTTCTTATGATTTGCTATTGTAATTTCTTAGGCAAGTTCTCAGCATTTCTATTATTGAAATTGTGTTAGGAGCAATGCATACAAGATGTTGAAAGCCACGTACTTTACAAACCTTTGCGCTGTCATGTTCCATTACCTGGCTTTGAAGGCTTTCGATTTTGCATCTCCCAGTATGAAACAAAAGAAAGACAATTATTGAGAAACTTATGCTTTACATTGGGATCTAAATTCACAGAAAAGCTGAGCAGAAAGATTACTCATTTGCTTTGTAAATTTACTTGTGGACCAAAGTATGAGGCAGCATGTAAGTGGGGAATCCAATCTGTAAGTGCAGAGTGGATCACAGAATGCATCAAGCAGGTGAGGCTTTGATAGTACCAAGTTTATAAAACATCATACTTGTGAAACAAAATATTTTTCTTAATTATTGTCAGGATATGATGGTTCCCTTGGTTGCATTTCGACCCAAGGAAATTACTACACAAGACAAAGAGATGGGTATATGCATGACAAGCCAGTATCCTCCTACACAGGCATCTGGGCTGATTTCTGATGAAACCCAGTCACAGTTGCTGACCGGATGCCAAAGGACAACAGCTGCTTTGGATATTGATACTGGTAAATTCTGACTTAGTCTCAATTTCTTCATATATATTGCCTTAAAATTGATGTTTTTGGTGAAGTGGCAGTTCATTCAACTGTGCTTGGAAAGAGATCAAGGTTTTCACCGAAGGCTTCTATTGATGATTTGCCCTCAAAACACAGGGCAATTGAAGTCTTATCAGAACCTTCCAGTGCCGTTCCTGATATAGCAGCTGCTATAGAAGATATCTTAGAGCAGTCAAATAAGGTATAACAATATCCATTCTCTGAATTATTTTCATGGTTGGGACTCAGTAATTGGTATCGGACCAAGTTTTCATTTTTTTTGTTGCAGATTCAAGACTTGCAGTTGCCCAATGGGAATGATTGCAATAAATTTGTATCCTTTGTCCTGCCTGTTTGTGATATTGTTATTGTTATTGTTTGTGCTTATAATTCTTTATTATTTATAAATGGATCTTTAACTACTCCCCTAGAGTGATGATGCAATCTGTGGCCAAGGTCTTGGAATTACAAACCAATGGACAGCAAGGTTAGTTTCTTTTTCTATATTTCTAGTTGCACGTGTTAAATATGTATCATGAAGGTTGGACACACTTATATGATAAAAATTATTCTATTTTCTACTCTTTACAAATGGTGTATTTATGTTGAAGATTTTGAGTGAATAGAAGTTAGAACCCATGGTAAGCATGTGGAGTATTCATTTCAATTGATAGAGTAAGACTGAAGAAAAATCAAAATAATAAGCTCCATTGTGTTCAAGGAATTGCTTTCTTGTTTGAGGATAGGAGAGTGGTGGCAACTACCAGAGGCAGGTTTTTTTTTTTTTTTTTTTTGCAATTTTTGGAATCATTGAACGTTCTCTTGGTTTCAAGCTTACTTTTGTCAAGAATTACATGGTACTTCGTAATATGGATTGCCCATTATATGATCAAATTAAATAGGAATACAGTCATGCACTCCAAATGGTGGTGTAAATTCTGTATGATGTTCTGGGCAAAATGACAATTTGTGGCATTTGATAGATATTTTTTCTACATGGTTCTGAGTTTCTCACAACATAAAATCATGTGAATCGGACCAAAAATTATTCAAAATTCACATATATCTATCCATCTACACCTATTAATGTATTCAAAACAGAGTTAAAAGACATTGAAGTGATTTTATTGTTATTGAACAAAGCATTAGTACAAAATAACTGGAACTTTTTAGTACCATGATAACCAACAACTTCATAAATTTTCATTTGTCCTTTATAACTGTCCATAGTATTAGCCTATTTGCACATGCAAACACTCAGAATGATAATTTGTTGCTATCTCTATTTCTGTCAATGGGATATATGGGAACTAGAAATTGTTAGCAGCAATGAAACTCTGAAACTGTGGATCTCACTAAGCCCTTGGGAAGTTGGTTGTGGTGTTCACTCTCTAAATGAAAGATATGCTGAGAAACACGCAGTATTTTTTCTTAGACATTCTCACTATACTACAAGTGAATCACTGATTTAAATGCTATCCCTCGTAACCTTTTGTGGCACTGCTATATAACCTTTGAAGGGCTGGTGCAACTGTAATGTTTAACCTAGTGTCATGGGCTTTGATCTTGCAAACAAGTACTTTACATATAAGTGGTGAGAATGGATTCTCATCGGATCTTTCATTGATGTAAGCCTTACACATTGGATTTTCCTTCTTTTGGCTATGCAACTAAATTTTCTTGTCTCCTTTTACCGTATTGTCTACATCAAGTTTCAGAATACTTTTTCATTATTCATGTTAGGACTGAGAGATATTTTGATTCCCATAATCCTTGTGACAATGATGGGAAAGTAAGAGCGTTTGATGCTTTTAGCGAGACACAAACAGAGTCTCAGGTTTGTAATGCTTTTTTTGATGATCTCAGGTTTCTAATGCATTTAAATTTGCAATGCTGCTTTCTTCATTCGGTAGCAGCTCTAAGAAAAACTTCTGATGTCCAGGTAGTTGGATATGAAGAGGATTTGACTGGAAGGCAAAAGATCATTGATAGGGTCCGGTCACAGAGTTTGACTTTAACTCCAGATGCAAAATGAAGCATAAAACAATTTGATCGGCACTATGGATTCAGTATTACGTGCATCTCGACCAAAAATCCATACTTCTGGTAAGCACCATTCTCAGAATCCTTCGTAAATACGTCAAACTCAGTTATTGGCTGAAAATCTACATTGGCTTCCAACTTGTGAGTGTACATTTTTTCCATATTTTTTCACATGGACCTTTTTGGTCTGCAATCATTTATGCATATAAAAAAAAACATCTCAAATACCTCTTGGATTTTCGTAGGAGTTGTTACAAGGGATGTACAGTAGTCGAATACCCTCACAAGCTCAAGCATCATAGGAGTTGAGTGTCTTGCAGAGATGGAGTTTCATAAGAGGTGAACGCCCTTCACTGAACGGAAGTATTGAACGTTCGACCGAGTGCAATGACTATGGAAATCATCATTGGTCGGAGAGGAAGCTTGTGCTGATTGTTTTAGCATGTTATGTTGCAATTTTTAATTACAGTACAATCTCAGCTGCATCATCTTTAGCTCAACGTGTATATTCTTATCACCTCTGTGACTACGAGTCTACCGGCAACATTGTAACAGATGTGCGATCCATTTGGCACAAAAATTATCCACATTATTAGAGAGACAGCAACATGCGCCTTATCCAATAGTAGAGGAAATACAAAAAGGAAAAATATGCCATTGTTGTGAGATTTAACTTACACATGTAGGAGTACAAGTACCAAGAGTGACCCACTCAAACTTCATGTTTCTTTCCTACCTATGGACTTGGAAGGGGGCGTCCTAAGGTAAGCTTAATCCAAGAAATAAAAGTTCGGAGATGATCAACAACCAATGGCAGCATGGAGGGCGCTCTCATCCTTTAACACCTTATCAATGAATGACAAACAGAGAAATATGTGCAGGAACATGGATAACACATGTCCATCTGTAATGTTGTCAATCAAAACTTGAAGAGTGGCTCCACCTTTCCTGCATGTATGCATCAAAGGAGCTGCGAGATGTTATCTGATCTATGCTGCTATGACTTGTACTGCTGGTAGAGAAAGTGTCATCCTCCACATCCAGCAATGCAAGGCTCAGATGAGATTGGACATCAGTGATAGCAGGATATGGTACTGATTCTTCGTCCACACCTTCAAGCTCCTCTACAGTGCCAAATTGTGATCTTGCCCACTTCATTGTTTCGTCATCCCCTTGAAGTAGCCTTAGAATCTTGATTCAAGAGAATGCATTGCATCAGCAGAAAATATTAAAAAAAAGAAAGAAATCTAAAATTGGACTATGAAACTGATTAAGGGAGGGCTGTCTTCAAGATCTTACAACGGCCATCTTTGGTCGAAGTTTAGGAGACCTTCTGACGCAAAGACCAGCAGCAAGTACCATCCTCTCGAGCTGATCGTCGTCAAACTTGCTGCCCAAGCTTGAGTCTAGTATTTTCTTTGATTTTCCACTTTGTAGGAATGGCTTTGCCTGCCGTTATATATCATTATTATGGGTTCTAGAAGTCACTATAATTGTGGCAAAATGCTGCCTGCAAGGATTTTTCATATCTCTACATAGAAGCAAGCCATGAAATTCGTACATTACATGTTAGTGTACCTATCTAATGAGTTAAATACCATCATCTTCCTTTTTTTGAGTGACAAAGATTAAATTAATCAACTAATGAACATCTTGATGTTAGGAAGAAGGTCATTCTAGACTTACCCAGATGACCAGGCTCTGCTGGCCTTTAGGAGACCCGTCCACAATGGGCTTTCTTCCTGAAAGAAGCTCAAGAAGCACAACACCAAAGGCGTAGACATCGATATTTTCATTAGCCTTACCAAATACTAAATACTCAGGAGCAAGGTACCTATCAGCACCATTTCAGCATTGTCAGAATACAAAATATCAACAGAAAATATGTTATGATTTATCACAAATTATACTTGCCATAAGTCAAAAACAAAATAACTGTTTATTACCCAAAAGTCCCAACAACATCACTGCAAGTTGTGTGTGCCGAAGACGATGATGATCCCCATGTAGCAAGCCCAAAATCAGATAACTGGATTGCATTTTCAATAAAGAGAATGGTAACAAGATTAAGAAATCCATATCTTAACGAAGGTGCTTTTTATGTAAAAGGAGCAGATTTGGAACCTGCGGTTCAAAGTCATCCGAAATGAGAATGTTTGAAGATTTCACATCCCTGTGGATTACAGGTTCACTACCACACCCAGAATGCAAATAATTTAGTGCCTCAGCTACACCAACTGCTATCTTACATCTCTCAGTCCATCCAAGACCAGTCATGTTGTCCTGCATGTCTACAGAAGAAATGTGTTTTCAGAGACTAGTGAACATGAGAAATGGGAAATAGGGATGCGATAAACCATAACATGATAAAAATACCATGAAGATTTTGTTCAAGGCTGCCCCTTGCCAAGAAATTATAAACCAATAGAAGCTTGTGATTCTCAAAGCAAAAGCCAACAAGGGATATAATGTTCATGTGGTTTAGAGAGGTGATGATTTCAATTTCCAAGATGAATTCCTTCATGATATCTACAGACTGCTGCTTCAATATTTTGATTGCCAACCTTCTACCATCAGGGAATTGACCCTTATAAACATGGCTGCTGCCTCCTTTCCCAACCAGATTTTCTGAATCATAAAAGTTCATTGATGCTTAGCACCAAAGAAAAAGATGTCTGATCGCAAAGTAATAGATGAAAGAAGGTATATTGACATGAACAAACCAGATGAGAAGTTGGATGTTGCATTCACTAGTTCCTCATAAGAAAACGGCTGACATTTAGAGGCATACTTCTCATGGAGAGACTCCAATTCCTTTGGGATTTTTGATATTCTTTCTTTGTGTATGGTTGTTCCATCTCCATCCTTACTGCCTGTGGCATTCTTATATCCTTTTTGCAGCTTTTGGTGAGGATAAACAGATGCTGATGATGAATGTTGGGGAGGGAGCTGCCTACCACATTGAGCAATTGAGCTCCTGGTTTTCCCTGAAGTTCTTGTCTTCTTATTATGCAAAATTCTCCTAATGAATGGCCAACGAGTGTCCAGCAATTCATGGGCTGAGGGAATGACAGAGCTTGGGGAACTCTCACCATCATGACCAGATGAAAGAGGTGCCGAAACCTCATCAGTTCTGCATAGAGAAGGATCTGATCGTTCTGAACAAACTGAGCAACTCTGTTCGGAAGAATCACTGGCTGACAGCAGATTGTTGTGTTTACCATTGTTGCAACTAGAAACCTTGCTTTTATCTGACACTAGACACACTGGTTTGCCACTGCTCCCATTAAAAGCCTTCAAATTCTTACAATTGTTGCTCCCTTGTTCTTCAAATATGAATGAAAATTGCAGGAAAAAAAGAGAGGAGATGATGAGGAGGAGGACAACGAAAGCAAACCCCATACACATTTAAACCATGGTGCCATAGAATGTGAGAGAAATAAAATCCAACCTTTTAATTGTGACCAAATCCGAACTGCTTCTCTTTGAAACACAATCTTCCCATTGTTTACAGCCGCCACCCAGCATTCCTTTGGGAGCTTCCTTGCACAAAACTTGGCAATGGAAGTGGAGAACGACCTGGGTAAAATTCATCGTTTTTCCTTCAGGGAGAGAAACCAAAAATGTCGAGCAAAGATGGAACAAAACAGAGTAGCAATCACCACCCACCCAGTGACAGGATTACACTTGGACACGCCAAGTATGAGCTTGGCAGCACCAAAACCATTGGCCTCCCATACCAAAACCTTCCTTACAGAAGAGCCTCGGCAAATCTTTAGCTTCAAATCGATCTGAGCAAAAGAAAAAGGAAAAAAGGAACAAATTTGGATCAAACTTGGTAACCAACAACGATGGTATCAGCTTGAAATAGATGGAAGAGAACTCAAGCGATCGAATCATCACCAGATACTCGCCTGCTTCAAGTTGCAGAACCCCTGGTACACAGAGAGCATGGAATCGAACTCCTTGACAATAGAAATCACGGAGGCGGGCGAATCCCCATCTGGGTCGACGGAAAGACTCGAGTTTGTGAGAACATGAACCGCTACCACCTGATCCCCTGGCTCTGCAACTTTGACCATTGCCCACGTTAGAAGCTCCTTGCTTTGCGCATCCAGTCTCACTCCCACCACCATCATCCTCCCACTCCCACACAAACCGACCTCCTTATTCTCCTTCTTCGCCTCCATCGTTGCTGTTGCCCTCGCCCCTGTTCCCACCTTGACCATTCATCTCTCGTCCTTGTTACCCAAGCCTGCACCTGTCGCTGAATTCGATTCCATGCTGTTGCCCATCTGCTGTTCAATGGAATCGGACATGATGATGGTCACACGAAAATCAAATTTCTCCTGTTCATCAAGACTTCAGGAAACAAAAGTTACAAAACCAGACCATGAAATCGTGCATAGATATCTTACATGGTGGGATATCTTACATGGTGGGAGTGTTGTCCCTTCCCTCTCTTTTTCTCACTCCTCTTCTCTCTCTCTCTATTTAATATACGATGTGTTTGCTTGCATTATTTTTTTTTTAAAAATTAATTTATTTTAAAAATTAAAAATAAGCGTAAATAAATGTACATAAAATGTTATTTATTTACGTGATAAGTTGAGATAGGTTGAGTTTAAAAAATTATATGATATAAATATATTTTATATTTTTTAATATAAAATATTAAAATTATTTGATAAATATTATTATAGATTATTTTAATGTACAGTAAAAAAAATAAAAGTATATAATAAAAAAAAACTTAATTACACACATTGCAATAGAATATGATATTACACATTTTTAGTCTTATTTTTCTCACATTTTTAATCTTACTTCTTTTGCATTTGTATGTTGTTACCTTTCTTATTCCAGCTTTTACGTAGTCTGTCTATCAGAATAACAACATCGATATCATTTGAGATTTTACTTTATTAAACTCTTTTTTATCTCCCTCGCCCAACTTGATTTTTTTTTTTTTTTTTTTTATTTGCAAAATATGCGTTTACTTTGTCGTCAAGCGTGGTCGATGCCCCGCGTTGTCGGCGAACGGCGAGATCTCTACGTCAAGATTAGACACCTGACTAGAGCAGAACGAGAAAAATAAATGAACTTAAAAATTCATATTTATGATGGTGTAAGAGCAAATAGTTGATTCATTTGTTCTTACAGTTTAACTTGCTCGTTTGCAAAGTCTATTGAAATTAACGAAGTTTTCAGATTTCTTATGGTAAGAAATCTGAAAAATAGAAATTTAAAAAAATAAAAAATTTAAGATTATTTATGTACATTATGAAAATTTTAAAAAATTAATTTTAAAAAAATTATAAATATTTTTTATTTTAATATTTTAAATATAATTTCATATTTTCTTTGTAATCACAAATTTAATAATAGTCGAGATAATTTAAGTAAGACACAGGATGTTAGAAAATTACGTTGTAATGAAATTTCAATAGGAAATGATAGAAAAAATATATAATTGTAGAAATTTTTTAGATTTTTTTATATATATAAATACCTGAAAATTTAAATTTTTTTAAAAAAATTTCTTTTCTGAGAATTTTAGCATACACGAACCTCCCTTAACTTCAATTTTAATATAAATATTTAATTCATTTTAATTTAATTTTTATAAATTTTGTCGATACAAACACTACTTAAAGTCTCATTGGTGAATGAAATGAAACTTCAACTTCAATTTCAATTTTAACAACCTTGAAGTATTAAAAAAAGAAAAACTCAGAAGTATTGAAATTCAAAATGATTTCATAAATAATATTAAAATTAATTTCATAAATAATTTTAATCTTATAACTATAAGATTAAAATTTATATATAAAAATGTGTACGATAATAATAATTTATAAAAATTTATATAAAATTAAAATTAAGTAATTTAAGTTAGCAAACACGTGCTAAAATATTTCCATGGAATGTTCGATGACATTGACACATTACCGTCGGTTTGTTGCAGTGGTCCACCCTACCATTCAATGCTTCACTTAAAAAACAGCTTTGACGAGGAATTTCAGTTCTAAAAAGAAAAGATGATGGGAAACAATTTTCAGTCATAAACAAATAACAGTCTTCCGTAATTTATGACGACACATGGTAATGGTGACTAATACCTTATTGTTGGGTTGGGTGGTCTCCCTCATAAAATATAGGAAAACAGAATATATACTTCATGCATACAAAAAGACGATGCAAACCTCACTCTACACTGTACATCGCTAAAAGAAACAAAGCGGTAATCAATGCACTCTTTTGTCAACAGCCGGTCTATTATTTAAAAGAATTCAATATCTTTTGAACGTGCTTCTTAGGCCAAGAAAGAATGCGGTTTTTAGGAGTGTTCTGTACTTCCTCCAACCTGAGAAATATCTTCCAATGACCGCCTTATAGCTTGTCTTGCGCTTGACAACAATGTAGTACTCTGCAATGTTCGGTCTGCACTTGATGTACTCGTTCTCCAAGTCCAACAGGGATATGCGTGCCAGAATAGGAACCAACATGCAGTCAGCCATTGTGAATTCTTCACCGGCTAGATACGTTGTCACGCTCAACTGTGCCTCTACATCATCAAGAAGATTAGTCAGCTTCTCCTCACTTTGTTTCAAAAGATCTGCATCTTTCAATTTGTCTTCCATCTCATATGCATCACGAAGTCTCCCATGGTAGACGCTCGCTATGTCTGGGGAGTCGGCCATCCGGGAAATAACCACCCGTCGTATGAATTTGGAGACAAAGAGACGATATTTGCTAGGAATGTGTGCAAGAGTGAATAACTTAGGATTCCAAGCATCTATCTTCTCCATCCAATCCATGACTTCTTCGGTAATCATGGTAGAGTTCTCCTTGAGAGTATCGAGTTTGTCTATGTACCTGCAAAATTGGTTATGTTGTTGTTAATATATATCTCCAATTAAGCAGCAATAATGCTTAATCTAAATACAATGGAATATGAGAACTTACTGTATAATATCGACGGACTGGAAAAAGACATGTGAACCATTTTGGAACACAGGGAGTTTTGCAGATGGATTCATGCGGAAAAAGAATGAACTCATGGTCTTTCCTGTCAGGGGATTAACATGGAACGATGTGTAATCTATCTTTTTCTCCTCCAATGCAAGACGCACCTTTTGACTGTCCAAGGAATATGGATGATGATAAAGCTGCATGACTACTCACTAACATTCAATAAAATTTGCGATGCGAATGCCAAAATGCTTTGTTTGATTTTGATCTACTCAATCACCCTGTGACAATTACAGAAACAATAATGATAAAAATTATGAAATGTTCCAAGTTCCAACCAACTTGAATATAACCAAAGCAACAAATATTTGAGCCTACTCAAGAAAGCAAAAGAGGATTTCAAAGGTTCAACCATCCATTGTAATGTTCACCATGTATACAAACATTAGTAAATTACAAAAATGTTTCAACTAGAAAATCAGCGACAACAATAACAACATTCTGAATTACAATCTTACCACAAGTCAAATGAATCTTTTTCTTTAATATATTTCTATCTATGGTTAAATTACATAAATTTAAAATTTTTCACATAATTTCTAAATAAGTAGTTTTAAGTCTTCCACTACTTTTATTAGTTTCTTCAACATTAATTAATTCTCCTTTCTTAATTAGTGTATCCTTTAGATACTTAAAGTATGATCAAACCACTTAATTTCTCTTATGTTATCCTCAATCAATGTAACTCCTACTTTATTTTTAATAAATTTTCTTTTTAAATTATTTCTTATAGTATTACCACTGATTCATTTATACATCTTTGCAATATTAGCTTTCTGCCAATGATCGTACTTTATAATCCAACACTTTAAGCTATAAGTATGGCTAGGTGAATAACGGTTATATAATTTTCCTTTTAAATTTAAGGGTATCCTCCTTTCACCTAATGTTTAAAAGCATTTTTTACTTCACCCACCACATTTCAATCCTATAAAATAACATTCTCCGTAAGTCCTCCATTACTACTTATTATAAGATCTCAAGTATTTAAAAGTCTAACTTTTATGAATCTCACGACTCTAATTATATGCTTTTATCATTATTCCTATTTTTTTGAACTTATACTTCATATATTTAATTTATAACCTACTCGGTATAAATTCTTTGAACTCTAAAATGTCACTCCATAATTTTAATTTAGAGCTAATTTCTACCATCTAATCTAGAACTAATTACCACCATAAATAAGGATTTAAATGATGAAGAGTAAGATGAAACATAGCCATACTTTGGATGATAGGATGGTAAATAATTGCAGTTTTTTTTTTTAATAATTGCAGTTTAAGTACAGGGATGATTTTTTTTGTTTTTTTGAGGGATGAATTGTTTAGAATGGCAGATTAAGATCGTGCTAAATCTAATATATGTATAGACCCCAATGGAATCCCATTGCATGGTGTTAGCTTGCTTGGTATGAACAGTCACACGTGAGACCAATCATCCATATATTGTCCGATTCTTGGTAGCCTTTGCACAATGAAACACAATTCAATTTCAGTACACCACAAAAAGCCAGTCCATTGGGGGTGGGGGTGCACATTTACACAGAGATCAATAAGATAAATTAAAACCGTCAATATATATTTCTATGTTCTCTCAAAAGATGTACAACATGGAAATATGGATTAAATAGAAAGAGATTGCATGCCATGCTACAGCAAGGCCATTTCTATCTCTCGGCATACAAGTATATAATAAAAAGTGATGTTAGTAATGATATTATGCGTTTGTGTCACACTCCCCTAACTAAACTTTCCATAATTCCATTTCATTAGGCTTTTTGCAAGGTATCAACAACTCAACATTTAAAATAACCACAACTAATAAATTTTCTTTTACCTTACCCAAGATTGTGTGACTCCAAGCTCAAGTCAAGCGACACTCAACAAGGATGATACTTAAAAAAAATAAAATAAAATAGAGAGGAAGTGTGACCCTATCAAAGTCAATCAGTACAAGACAGAAATATCTAATTCCAGTGTCTAATGAGTAGACCATAGATTAATTTTATTTTTTACAGTTATAATCATTCCACATAGATATTTCCATATCTTACTAAATGTGAGTAGAGTACAATCAATGTAAATTTTGGTATCACAAAGACACGACGTACCCAATTTTACATTATTAATCACTAATAGTAATTGCACGTCATTGCATTAAAACCAAACATTGACATCAATCATATAATCAGCATCACAATTCACAGAACACCACTTGTATCACTAGTCCTTGGTGACTAAATAGGTCTACAAGTAGTCCACATCAAACAATAAAATCAAAGGGCTGTTTGCAATATTTATTAACATGAACAAGCCACCTTGCAGACGTACCTAGCTGACTCATTCATCTTAAGCCTCACAAGAGTTTCTCTAAGGTTCTCAACTTAGTGTTCCTACCACATATGCAGAAACTTACTAGTCAATAAAACCCCAAGTCCCCTTTACTAGACACAACATGATAGGTGACTCTAGTGCCACACTATGAGCTTCTTATTAAGGATGCAGCTCAAGTTGGTAACACCCACTTCTTTTTTCTTTTCTTTTTTTGGGTAACACCCACTTGGTGTACACTCACTAAAGTTGTAGCACATCTCACATGTCTTATTCAGTGAGCCCCTCACTAAGAGGATGCAACACATTAAGGTGGCATTTCTAATACAATTCCACGCTAGGTGTCCCTAAGATGTAGCATCTCAAGATTCCAATTTTGCATGACAGCCAGCAAGTTTCTCACAATCACATGATTTCTGTACACATCAAGTACAATTATTTTCTTTCATCACTCACATCATTTAAAGATAATGCATTTCTCAACATAACTAAACAACATATTTACATCATAGTAGAGTTTCTACATCACAAAGTATCCATGCCATAATGGACATAAGTTATTCACTGGCATAGGAACATGTTACGGCACTGATTTATCTCAAGTTCAGATTTTTCAATAATTTATGATTCATTCTAGAAGGAAGTGAAGACACCAAAAGGTCCAAAACATTCTCTGATTCTCTAGGAATAGGATTGTCATCTCTTTTCTTTTTCTTACCTAAACAAATATGCTTCAAACTATATTATTTTTCATAGCTCAAGGCACACAGTTAACAATAACAGGTCTAAAATTTAACTAGTCATGCCACTCCACTTTTTTCTCTTTCACCACTTCCTTCGCACTCTTTCCTCTTTTTTTAATAATGTATATCCTGAAAAGGACCTTGCCGTGCAACTCCCCACCTCCTCAATTCTCCATCATCATCACTTAATTTTTCACATTTTTATACATATATAGATCACTGCAAGCTAAAGGAGTCTTACAGAGATTTCTTTTGTCACCCTCTCTCAATCTTGCTATTATCTTTAGTCTCATTGTTCTTTTTATTTACAGAATACACATTAAAGATTAGAAGGAGAGGCTTGTCACAAAGAACACATGATTGAGCAACCCATACTCCAACAACACTAGTCATCCTTTCTCTATCTCTTGAATGCAACCCTATGCCCATCACTTCCATCTCTTGATCAAAATTAGGGTTTGAGAGATTTCTCCTAACTTTTGATTCTTTACACTAAAGGGCTTAAATAGTTGGGTCATAGTGGAGAAAAGAGATATGGTATCTTAGATATTGTCTGATTACAATTTTTGGTATTCAAATGGAAGTAACATGGCACATTTTGATGAAAATCAAGTTGATTATATACAGTGCATTTATGCCATATTTTCTAAGATCAAAGTATCAACAAAAATGCAAATTCTGGTAGAAGTAGCTTGATTTTGATTGTCCAATTATTAAGTTGATGAAAATGTCCTTTAACCCTTCTTATATTAATATTAGACAATATTAATTATTTTAATTATCTCATTGATTAATATTGAACACAAAATATAATATTTATTTTTTAATAAACTTATAATAGTGAACTAGTATTATATTGATATTAGTACTTAGTAGTATATTAATATTAAATAATATTAATTATATCATTGATTCGTATTAATTATATGTTAATTTTTGTTTGTTATAATATTATAATTATACGATATCAATATTAGTGGTATGATTCAGTTATAATATTATATTATTATAATAGTTGTGTCATATTAATAAGTATATTAAATAATATAATAGATTTGAAGTTATTTTAAAGTATGATATATGGATGGGTAAATAAGCAATTCAACCTACAACTTTTATGTCAACATCGAAAGTTACTTATTCTTTTCCAAATAGATTATGTCCGGTATCCTATATTCTACTTATTTTCTCTACATCCAATTCTGTATGGTACTAAGATTTTCTATAATATAAGCCCCTTAAAATCTTATCCAATTGTTATCTTAGTGAGATTTATAAAAAGTTGCGTGGTTTTGTTACACACAATACAAGTGTACGCCCACTTGCAATCTACGTTCCAGTCCTATCAACAAGGTTGGATTGTTAGAATTGAATTGCAATCATGCCCAACACACATCTTACGTTTGTCATGCCCAATTACATCAACTTATTAGGAATTAACAATTCAAAATGGTGGCAGTGACATAAAATCCACGATATTGATCACACCATCAGAGTCTAAATACTAGTTTTATCAATTAAAACCAAATTTACTGCTTCATTAATTTTAAACAAATTTGGCATCTACAATGTTCACACAAAAATTCAAAATATTAATTCTGGCTACTCCAAAGTTAAATAGCCACTAATTATCAAAAGTTCAAAATATTATAGTTTGTCCAAACAAAGTGTTTAGGAGTCCTTCCAAAAAAAGATAGTGTTTAGGAAGAATTTTTACCATGCATCAAAGCATTGAATAGGTTGTGAAACAAGTTTTGCAAACATATTTTGTTTGAACAGAAGTGCAAAAGGGATTGGATGCATGTTGGCTCTGAAATAGCACAATACATTCTCCAATGCACTACTGTCTGGGTTCAGGAATGTTTTGCAATATCCCCTTAGGATTTTTTATGGATCATTCAGATTTCCAGCTGCCTTAATTTGGAGGTAGATGCAATATCCATGCAACACCAGATTCTAGAATCTACAAAAGATGAATGATGGTGCTTCGAGAAAGTAAAAAATAGTCAACAACCAACAACAGATGAATAACGAAGCTTCAGCAGAGTAGAAAAGTAATTACTGAAGTAGGTATAAAAAAGTCGGTCATATTCTTAAGTATAAACTGAGACCAGCCATACCAATTACAAATATTTCTTTCTTGAGCACTCCCAACATAAAATACAATCTTAGTGCATCACAACTCAACATAGGAAGACACGTTGAGCTGTGGAACTATTGATTGCTAATTCATCATTTCCTCCAGCTAGAATCATTCCATAAATTTTCCGATAAAACATAGAATGCATTCTAATACATAAGTAGCAATGCTTCCTATTATTGAAAGTTAATGTGGTGGTGATAGTGCTACTATAATAGCATAATACCATCAAACCCCGATCCTATCTATACTGTAGAGTACATATCAAGTAATACATCCACAATAAGGAGCATAATTCCTTTTAATTATAGCATCGGAGCAAACGTTACCATATATATAACTCAAATAAAAAAATTCTATAGTTTAAAAATAAAAGGCTCTAACCATCGGAAAAAGTAGCAAGCACGATTAATCACTGGCCAGGGACTGAAAAGTTAACATCGTTAGAGCTACGGCCGCATGTCACAGTCGCCGTTAATGGCTAATAACATGGCACGACCCAATTCAGCGTTCTCCGATTTACAGCTCTGCTTCCTGATTCGATAGCAATTCCTAAACAACCTTTTGACATCAATCAAACACAACGAATTCGCACCCCATCTTTTTTTTCTAGACAATAAGAACTTCCTAAGTCTCCAGACTGCACGGCAATCACCAATTCGATCAAAACACATAAAAGTTGAAAATGGAAAACAGATACGAACCTGTTTCCCTGGAAAATAAGACGCAGAGACAGAACACCCTCCTCCTCCTCCTCCTCCTCCGAATAATCTGATAGCCGCCGCCGTCGGCTCTTACTTTCTCCTCGGCAGCAGCAACTGGAAGTGGAACTGGAAAGTCCGCGTCCTACGGACGCGTGATGACTATGGCGGGTAAGACCGAGTGAGCGACGTTTTCCGTGACTGCCTCATGGATAATTCGTGGGATACGGTCGTTGTCGTCCAAACGATCTGGACCGTCGGATCGGAAAAGGTTATATCGTGCGAAGTTTTTATTTTTTTATAATTTAAGGTAATTGTTTATAACCTCACTTTTGAAGTAGCGGTAAAAATTGATTTTTAAATAAATAATTTTAAAATAAATAATAATAATTTGATAATAAAAAAAGTAAATTAAAAACTTATATATTGATTTTTAAATTTTACAAATTTATTACAGTAATTTTATAATCGATACGTTCAAATTAATATATACAAATTCTATAAACATTTTCAATGTACTATTTACGTAAACGCTATATATGTTGATTTAAAAACAAAATTTATTCTATGCAATGTATATGTTCAAATCAAATAAATTATATTACTACAACCCTAGTTACTCCCACACAGCTCAAAAACAAAGCTAGAAAATCAATTTAAATAAATGATTAGATTTAACACTATAAGATTCAACTAAATCGACATTTTAAGTACGTTAAAATCAATGATTCTTATAATTGAATTTAACTATGAAAGATACAAATATAAGACAACACAAACCAAATCAAATAATCTTATATATTACATAATGATCAACTAACTTAACGCCAAATCCAACAAAAGACAATTAATCTAATTACCCTGTAAAACGGAACATATCATTTGGTCCCGATACAAAATTCCTTCCAATTATCACTAAAAAATTGATGGTAAGTACGTTTTCAGTAATGATATTTTTAATTATACGAGAATTTAAATTTTGTTCAAAATTTTAAATGGATAAATATTATATATATGTTAACGTGTATAGAAATATTGTCGTAAGTATTTATCATAAATGAAAATTTATATGATAATAATAATATTAAAAAATTATAAGAAACTAAGGTATTATTGAAGAATAGTTTTTTTTAACTTTTAAAAACACTCGTATCATATTATTGAATAGATTTTAATATATAAATTTTTATCACATATTATATAATTTTAATTTTTTTTAAATTTTAAAATTAAAAAAATTTATTTATCACGAATAATTTTTTTTAACTTCAAAAATTACTTTTATATAAATTTTTATTATTTAAATTACTATATAATTTTAATTTTATTTAAAAATAATTACTCGCACCCTGAAATAACGTAAAACACCTATTTCAACACACGGCTCAGCACATCCGTTTTTTGCTCTCACTCGTCACTCCTCTCCACATCCGACCTTTCGAGCCCTCCCATGGCTCTACTCCACCTCCCTTCTCCCGTTCCCGCTCGTTCCTCCAGCACCGCCACCGCCTCTAACATCGTCGTCCCCAACCGCTTTTCTACGTTCCATGTATCTTCCATCTCCTCCAAGTCTCCCCTATCGCTCCATCTCGTCCACCGCAATCCTCCTCTTCCCCATGCCGCCGATGCCTCCTCCAGCACCGTCGTCACTTTTGTTAAGGTCTTCTTTCCTTGCACGCCATGCCTGTGTGCCCTTGTTATGGTTTCTGATATGCTTTTTTTCTTTCCAGGAGGATGCGGGCGAGGAAGCGTCGACGAAAAGGAAGGGGAATTGGAGGGACGTTCTGAGCTTGAACAGTTGGATTATCCGCGACTACTACCGGCTTGTTGACACCGTCAATGATCTGGAGCCTCTCGTTCGCCAGCTTGAAGATGAGCAGGTTTTTCGTGATTCTGTAGCCTTCCTTCTGCGATGCCAGTCAAACGAAAAGACGATGATGATTACTTTTTGACGCTCTCTGGTGAATCGCAGCTTAGAGAAAAAACAGCTGAGTTTCGGCTTCGATTGAGCAACGGGGAAACACTTTCTGCCATCCAAGCCGGTCTGTCTTTTAAACCAACCACTCCTTAGTATCCGCCTTTCGAGTTTGCCTCTTCTGAAGTAGATAATATGCTTGCATAGAGGCGTTTGCTGTTGTCCGCGAGGCTGCAAGGCGAAAGCTTGGGATGCGTCATTTCGATGTTCAGGTGTAGTTTCGTCTACTGCATTATTGTCGCACCTGAATGCATGAATATAGTAACGAAGTGATACATCAAATTATGAATTATAAACTATCCAAGCTCCTACGTGCTTGTAATGATGCTTGCAGATAATCGGTGGTGCTGTTCTTCACGATGGATGCATTGCTGAGATGAAGACAGGTGAAGGAAAGACTCTTGTGTCAACGTTGGCTGCTTATCTTAACGCTTTGACAGGATATGGTGTTCATGGTAAGGGAATCACGTTGTTACATAAAAGAGGTAGAAGAAAACAAAATCACTTGATTAAAAATAGTGAAAAATTTAAAGTTACATAGTCCAACTCAAAATTGGGGATAGGAATAAATGAAGTGAAAGGATTGATGCTTCCAACTGCAGTAGTGATAAGGCATTGATTTTTGTATTTGTTCTTGTTACTAAATATTTTGGATATATTCCACTACTACGGTTAGGTGAATGTTGCTTTTCATATAAAGTATAAACCATATATGCCTCCTCTTTTCTGTATCACTTTCATATGCTAGACTGAGTTGTTATTACTTGTGGGCCTAAGTCATAACTAACATTATGTTAACTGCATAAATGTGTCTTCTATGTGTATTTTTTGTTGGTGCTCTTTTATGGTATCCATAATACATTTTTAAATTGCATCTTCAAATCATATGACATTCATATTCTTTTTTTTTGACATTCATATTCATTAATTGACAGTTGTAACAGTTAATGATTATCTTGCTCAACGTGATGCCGATTGGATGGGTCGTGTTCATCGCTTTCTAGGCCTTTCTGTTGGTCTTATACAGGTAATAAACCAGTTTTATTTATTTAGGGTTATTTTCACATTATATATCCTTAAGGAATTCAAGTAGTTGATTATTGTCTTCATGTTATTTTTATATTTAAAACAAAAAAAAAAACCTGACCTTTGGGCATGCTCTTGGGCTCACTAGTTTGATATGTTGTCTTGCAATTTCAGAAGGGCATGTCAGCTGAAGAGAGACGCTCCAATTATAGTTGTGACATTACATACACTAATAATTCAGTAAGGCATCCATTATAAAAAATATCCATATCTCTTTAATTCGTTCCCTTAATCTTGGCTGCTGGTTCTTCTGCACCTGTAGCTCATAAATTGCTTCGTTTGTTATTTTCACTCTGCTCATAATCTTTATGTTCTTGTTCGGTCAATTACATAGAACACTCTATATCAATGATATTTTCCAAACTTATCATTGTTTTGTGTGAAATTCAGGAACTTGGTTTTGACTACCTTCGTGACAACCTTGCTGGAAATAAAGCACAACTTGTTATGAGATGGTACTCCCACGAATATCATATTCCATGGTCTAATATTCTTCAATTTTTGTAACGTGAGGAAATACATTGTCCAATACAGGCCAAAACCATTCAGTTTTGCAATTGTTGATGAGGTTGACTCAGTCCTTATTGATGAAGGAAGGAATCCGTTGCTAATAAGTGGTGAGGTAATTCTATGATCTCAATCCATCATTTTTTCATTTTATGTGATTAATTTGGATTAAATTCCATAGGCCACCAAAGATGCTGCTAGATATCCAGTTGCCACAAAGGTTGCAGAGTTGCTTGTACGAGGTGTTGTAAGTTCAAACTGAACCCCACCATCACTTCCAACGTTGGTATTTGGTTTATTATGATTATTTGAATATATGGAGGAAAATGACTATTCTTTTATTGCAGCATTATAATGTCGAACTCAAGGATAATTCAGTGGAATTAACTGAGGAAGGGGTTGCCCTTTCTGAGATGGTTCTTGAAACTAATGACCTGTGGGATGAAAATGACCCTTGGGCAAGGTGATTCTCATTTTATTATTATTGTCACTAGAATTTTTTTTGTAGCTCTTATTACTTGGGTCACATTTATTTGGTGTACTGTGGGCATATTTTTGCTTTCCAGCTATTCAGCATGCTTTATTTTCAACTTTTCAAATTTCTTATAGCATGGCCTATACTGAATTTTCTGTTTTGACACAAATCAGTTAGAATAAATGAGTTATTTACCACTGATTATTTAGAATACTAACTAATATTCACTAATGAATCTTTTGAATTTGCCCACGGTAACAAAAACTGTTCTATAGAATCTTTTGATGAAATATGGCAGCTTTTTTTTTTCCCATTTGTTAGCCTTTTTTCTATAGAATCTGCTTTTGAATTTGACTGAGTTTGTTGTCTACTCTTCTGGAAAAGGAAAAAAACTAGCATATCAGAAGATTAAGGAAGATGACTTAGATCTTTGCCATTGAAAGAGAGGAATCTGCCATCCACCTAGAGGGGTGCCATTGAATTTGACACCATGATGATGAGAGGCTCAAATATTCCACCATTGATCTCTTTTATGTGTCCCTATAACCATGTACTAGAATAAAATCCTCTTGATAGTGTTTTGGTAGAGTTTAAATAATGTATTATGGTTATTTGTGTTATAAGTGGGTTTTGTCTGACATTGTTTAAGTTGTTTTTGTATCTATCATGTTTCCTTTGTATATAAAGCTTCTATTATGTGTTGTAGGTTTCTAATGAATGCCTTGAAGGCTAAGGAATTCTACCGTCAAGATGTCCAATACATTGTTAGGGACGGGAAGGCACTTATAGTCAATGAGGTAATTTTTTTCATGGTCAGAGAATTTTGTAGACATTATGATGTTGGAGTGGAGATGCAGGTACAAAAATGATCTTAATGGACGGAAATACATGTACAAGTATCACTTCTAATGAAGTGGATACACATCATAGATATAAGTATCACTAATTTTTTAAATATATGGAGTAGTTATGATATAGACTTTCATAATAAATAATGAGCAACATGGATACAGGGGAGGGTGGGTGGATAGAGGTATCCTGTTGGTATTGATAACTGATCGTTCTCCCTACATCATGATTTACCATAGTTCTCGTAAGTTCATTTTGGCGTGAGAAGGGTTGGTTTATGAGGATGTACATTGACTAATACTTAATAAAGTGATGGTAAAGAACAAATATCATTTACCATGGAATGCATAATATCAACTCAAAAGTATCAAATCTTCAACTTTGATGTGCATGTGCTATCCATATTCCTCCACCTATATGTGCTTTGCTTGCTTCTCAACATACTTAATTGGAAGAGAGGAAGAAAGCTCTAACTGCACCACTTCATTGGGTTATTATAATTTCTGGGGTAGGCTGAGATGAATTTTGGTGAGTTACCTTTGCTCTAAATGATACGAAGACTGCCTTCTTCTCATTCATCAACCTGGGGGGCTTCATCTCGGAGGATGAAATCTCTCTTCTATCCTCTGAGGTGCATACCTTTCCTCTCCTAGAGGAGAAAATCATTAAAAAAAAATACTGGACTCTCAAGTGGGTTGTTTTTCGTGGAGAGAAGTGCTAATTTTTTTTATTAATAATATTCTGATTGTCTTTGTAATCAAGTTTCCTTTATCAAATTTTTTATGTTCTAGAATGAGCATCCTGATAAAGATGAGTTATGGGTCAGGCCTAAACAAAAAACAGTAACAAAAATCTGAACTATATTCCTAATACATGGGGTCAGCCACATGTATCATTTTCTTCCATGTATTTTCATTTATTGTCAAGTCTTTGGTTAAATTATATAAATTTATATATTTTCTTATAATTTCTAACCAAGTAGTTTTAAGTTTATCTTTACTTCTTTAATTTATTTTGCATTAATTAAATTTCCTCTCCTAATTGGTGTATTACTTAGTTTTCTAAGGATATGACTAAATCACTTAAGCAGTTTATGTTATCATCAATAGGTGCAACTTTTACTTTATTTCTAATAAAATTATTTTTAAGTTTATGCTTTATAATTGTGAGAATGCAAAAGAATAAGTGGAAGTTGTATATCGTTAACAAAGCATAAGCCTCTATATATAAAGGCAACATAACAAATACAAAATAACTTAACTCATGTAGGACTAAATTTACGCTATACACATAATATTTATTCTCTCACTGTCCCTCAAGTTAAAGCATTTAGCTCGTAACTGACTCAATAACAACTTAAACAAATTTAATTGGAAATAAGAAAAACACAACAAGCAATAGTAATAAACCTCCAATCATATAAACATAGTAGAAGAATCATCTACAATTCAAAGTAGAAAACCAATTGTTGTAGCAAAAGTAACACCAAAAGGCAATAATAGTGAACCTCCTATCATTGAGAAACAATAAAACAGGTAGATATGAAGTACCCTCAGAAATATATATATATATATATATATATATATAATTTTTTACTTCACTATTTTTTCCCTTCTTGATTCTTCTCCTTCCCCTCTTTTTTTTCACATGATTTTTTTCCATTCTCTTTGTAGTTCTCCCCTGCACCTTTTATTTTTTTTCTTTACTTTTCCTTTTTTTCATTTTCTCCTTTTTCTTTCCCTTCTCCTTCTCTACAACTGTTTGTCTACAACTGTAATGGGCGTATGTGGCTACAGTGGTGACAATGAAGTGAGTGAGAGAGAGAGAGAGCCAATGAATAGGAGGGTTGAAACCGCTAGCAGCATGTGGTGTCAGCAAGGAGTTCTCCAGATTTGATAAAACCTTAATTTTAACTCTCACAATTTTTATACACTATAACTCTCCAGTATAAACTTCAGTGTACAATGAAGTATCTATTAATATCTGCATATGATCGTACAGTATGCAAGAGAATTTATTAAAAAAATACTCATGGCACCTAGGCATTGCTTAGGTGGTCACCTAGGCATCCAAGGTGCTCTACACTAAAGCTTAAGTGAATTATCTGTATAAAAAATTATTTGTTGGAATAGTAAACAATGACTTGAACTTTTATTGTCTAACTGAATTTTTAGTTATGAATGGCTGTAGATGGAGAGAAAGGATTCACATTGTTGTTTTCGAAGTTTGAATAGGGGTTAAGGTATTGATTGTTGTTGTTGGTAAAGTATCTTAGTGGAATTCTATTGTTCACTCACTATCAAGGAGCCAAGATGTTCAAAGGCTTAGTGACCGAGGCCATCATTGTGAATAACAAATTGGTTTTTAGCAATATTAAGTTTGGGCCTTTAATAGAGAAAAAACAACCCATGAGGATGACGATGATTGGTGCATCGTAGAAGGAAGAAGACCGGAGAAGAGAGGAAGAAAGAGAGTGACCTCCATGGAGACTGTTCTTTGGGTGACCTTCAACCTATTCGTTGCAAGAGGGCAATGGGAAAAAAGTGCTGAGAAGTCGCACGGCAACGAGTGCTAGAGAGGCCACTGACGACAAAGATGGTGGACAGGGAATTAGGGTTTAATCTAGCTCTGATATGAAGTGGAAAGAAGTGATCTGATTGATTAAGATGGTAACAACTGTACAATATATACAATGACTCTAAACAGGTACACACATCTCTTGTATTTTAGGTCCATGTATCCAACATATCTGATCCCTTATCTGATTTTATGAAATTTTCATTTATACTGCTCAAAATGGTGATGTATAAACCATTTTATTGATTTAATATTTATGTAATGGACAGGTTAAGTCAATTCCTGATGCCTAATTATCCATATTTTTATGTAAAAATGTTGAACATAAGTATACAGTGCTTCTAAGTGGTTAGACAATTTCAGCTGACTGGAAGAGTTGAGGAGAAACGTAGATGGTCTGAAGGAATTCATCAAGCAGTAGAGGCTAAAGAAGGTCTCAAGATTCAGGTACATAATCTAAATATTGCTTAAGCTTTTCGTGTGCATACTGGCTTCTTTCATGCTTATATAGTGCACTATCAGGCTGATTCAGTTGTTGTGGCTCAAATTACATACCAATCACTTTTTAAGCTTTACCCAAAGTTGTCTGGGATGACGGGAACTGCTAAAACTGAAGTATGAGCTTTATTTAAATCATTATTGAATGGTAATTGCCGATTATACAGTGCTTCAATCAGATCTTGAAAATATGTATTTTTTTGGCTGCAGGAGAAGGAGTTTCTGAAAATGTTTCACATCCCAGTCATTGAAATTCCTACAAATTTATCAAATATCCGCCTTGACTTACCTATACAGGCTTTTGCTGTATGTTGGTTGCCTTTTGTTCTTTGCTTTATTTTTCTTTAACATTTATATTCATTCACAATATGTTAATGGTTCTTTAATATTGTTTAGACAGCACGTGGAAAATGGGAATATGTCCGTAAAGAGGTTGAATTCATGTTTCATTTAGGCAGACCAGTTTTAGTTGGAACTACAAGGTTATTTTTTACATACTCTGATTATATCTACCTTAAGCTATTGTTGCATTTGTTTCCATTCTTATAAGCATGGGATTTACAATTATTAATAGAGGCTATGGTTTTTAACATGCATTTTAGTCAATCGATTTATGCATGTTTGTGTGATATCATGTAGAAGATGTGCATTTAAAAAAAGTAATGTACAGGGAGGGGCTTTTGAGGAAGTACATTGTAGTATATTCTTTTTACCATTTATGTTCATCACCCTTAGCAACTGCCTTGTGATTCCTTTAGAATTCTTCCATTAATGTGTATTATTTTCATGATATCTATATGCTGTTTTTGACACTAAAGTGCACATGTGCAAACTAATGTAACATGTCATCCACAAGGCATGTACCATATATCAGAGTTATAGATTACTTTCAACCAAGAGTTATAGATTACTTTCAACCAGGAGTAATCAAAGGGGTTGAGTAGGTGGCAATACCTGGTTTTGCGTGTTGCATGCCTGTTCTTTTTATTTGATAGGATCCTTGTTCAAGGAATGATCATTTTGACTTAATCTCAATCATAAATTTATTTGCTACAACGTTCTAGTTTCAACCTATTGTTTGCAATGCCTTTTTCTTACATTATATGGTTGAAAAATAAAATCCAGAAAAGAAAACACACTATACTTTCTTAGATTTTGCTTAAGCATTAAGAATAAGGATTTTTAAATCATCACTTCTTTGTTCAATAAAAACGTTATTAGTCCTATCACCTTTTAGTGGATTCAAGTGTCTAGCACTGCCCATGGTTATTTAATAATTAATTTTTGAAGTAGTTAAGGCCATGACATGCAGACTTATCATTGGCCTGCTTTATTTCTGTTTGTATTCATTGTTCCTGTGCTTGTATAGCCTGTCATGTCATTGTAAAACCTTGTTGCTGTGTTTGTATTGCTGGATATGTCAAAATGTCATTGTAAACTGTGAACCTTATATTTCACGTGCTTCTGGTCACATTCTGCAGTGTCGAGAATTCTGAGCACTTGTCTGATCTTTTGAAAGAACAAGCTATACCCCACAATGTTCTCAATGCTCGACCAAAGGTTCATTTGAACTAGGAACTTAGTTTTATTTGCATTTTTTTTAGTTAAGATTATGCTAATGCTTACTTCATCTTAACTTTATGAGATTTCATTTTGTTATTTTCTAGTATGCTGCTAAGGAAGCACAAATTATTGCCCAAGCTGGTAGAAAGTATGCCATTACTATCTCAACAAATATGGCTGGCAGAGGCACTGATATAATTTTAGGAGGAAATCCAAAAGTATGCCAGATTTTTTTGTACTTAATTTGTTAGTTAATTGATTTGATTCTGGAAGCTTGTAATCATTCTTCCAACTGCTATTAAACAGTTTAGTCTCTTGTCTATAGATGCTGGCAATAGACATTGTTGAAGAAAATCTACTTCCTTTTCTGACTAAAGAAGCTCCAAATGTGGACATGGATGGGGAGTTGGTATCTCAAAGGGTACTCATGCAGAGCTACTATATGATTTTTCAGAATGTTGCTGAACTAAAATACTCAACTTTATATAGGGTTTGTCGAAGATCAAGATTGGGCCATCTTCCTTAGGTTTGATTGCAAAGGCAGCACTCATGGGTTAGTAGATACTCCATCTTCCTTTCAGTGGACCAAAAATCACTTTTTTGAGTTGATGTATACAAACATTATGCTCCTTTTATTTTAATTTTTACTCAACAGCAAAATATGTCAGCAAAAGTGAAAGGAACTCATGGGCATATGCCAAAGCAAAATCTGTAATCATGGAATCTATAGAGATGAGTCAAACTGTTAAAGTAGAAGACCTCGAGAAGCTTATAGCAGAAGACTCAGAAATGTATCCCCTTAATCCTGCAATAGCACTTGCATTTCTCTCAGTTATGAAAGATTGTGAGATACATTGTTCGAAAGAAGGAATAGAAGTAAAAGAACTAGGAGGACTTCATGTGATTGGTACTTCTTTGCATGAGTCTCGGCGAATTGATAATCAGGTATTTTTACTTTTCCTCAATTCTTCACTTAATCACTTGCATTATTTTGTAGACATATTTTCTCAAGATAAGTTGGTACGTGTTTACCCTTTTTCTTGTATGCCTTTCGATGTAGTTTTTACTGAAGAATGAACGTTCAATTTGGTACGGAATTGAAAGTAAAAGATATTTTGTGATATGTGGTTACAACCTATAAATTTTTTCTACATTTAAGGTGGGAGACCATTCTCCCGAAGTATTCATAATTCCCATGAAACTTTTAGGCAGCATCACAATTCAATTTATCCAAACTGGTTGTCATCTGAAGTTCCAAACCTTCTTTTTTCAAAGACTCAAACATTATAAAATTGGTCATCCTGGCTTGAAGAAGTGGATGAGGAGTTTTAAGGAGTTAATATTTCAGAGAATAGCGTTATAAAAATGTCACTTCTAAACAATTCTAGGTGCTTCTAGTTCAACTTCTAATCTCTGTTTTGCTTCTCGTTCTGTTGCTTTTGCACATTGTGGATTGTGGAATTCATTTTCCTGCAATGTTGCTTATTTTCTTAGTTTTTTGGTGAGATTTTCTAGAATCTATACACAGTATTTGATTAGGTTACACTCCATTTCCAATTTTAGTAGAAAACAATGCCTAGGGTAACTTCTTCAGTGAACCAGCTTTAAGGATGAGACATTTTGAAATGCCTCTCATGCTGAGCCAAGCTAAACACATTTTTGTTTTATAGGTCAGATTGTGAAGTGAACTCATGTTTTTCCCCTTGAAAAGAAACTTTGAGCACTGTCTTACAGAGATATGCCCTTCCATTGGAATTATTTCATAAAACTACTAGTTGTAGGTTGCTGCCAAATTCAGTAAAATCAAGGAAAACATTTTGAATTGAAGGATCAGCTTAAGCAGATAGTCGTAACTTGTGTCCTGCACCAAAACATTTAAACTAAGCAAAATCTTCAAGGTTGTAACATGGTAATTTTGGTGTACGTCTATATAGTAGTCATAGCCCATAGGTGATTGAGATTGTCTTATTTTTCAACTACTTGTGTCAGTGACATTTAATCGTTTTGTACATCATGCGCTGTTCTACAACCTTAAATCTTTGACCTTTATACTTGGGTCTGTCAGTCATGGTCTAGCTTTAAACAAAACATTATATATGAAAGTAACTCTGGTAAATGGTCAAATTTAATGTCAAACGTACAGATTACTGTTTTCCAATTTGTTTTGTAAATCTTTGGTTGCCAAAAAAGCTCAGATTAACCATGTTACATTTTAGTGGAACATGTTTTTTTAACAGACGCCAATTGTTTAAGATATAAATGTTTTAAAGTGTTTCATCAAAGTACCATTTTTATGTTATTGATTAGCTGATAAACTTTTATTACCATCTAACCTTCCTTTTGTTTTAGCTTCGTGGGAGAGCTGGTAGACAAGGTGATCCTGGCTCAACCCGATTTATGGTGAGGTAGTTATTTGGTTTTGTTCAGCTTATCTTACATATTGGATACTATTTACATTCCTAAGATTTTCACACTAGTTGACAGAGTCATTGATATTTTTTAGTAAAGAAAGTTGCTGCTGCATCAGTGAAATATATTAATGAGTGATAATTTGCTATAAAGAAGCTTAACCGCTTGCAGTCATAGTGGTGATGGCTTTTTGTAGTGTTGCAAAGGTTTGAGATTTGTACCGTCTCTTGAAAAGATAGTATGGCTGTATGGTATGGTGATATTTTGTGTTCCTTTTTCCTCATTTAAGTTGAGGTCCCATTTAATCATCCAGATTTGGCTTAGTTTTTAGCTGGCATAAGTAATCATTCCAAGGGATTCCTGGTGGACACAGTGGGTACCATTTTACTAATTTTCATAGCATATCAGGTACTTCAATTTGGCTTAAATTGTGCTGGTGGTATTTGTGGTTACTAGTGCATAGTGCTTCGGCCATACTTTCTTTTGGAAATTGCTGGCTTGACCTAGTTGCTTTAAAAGCAAGAGTTGTTAGAGTCATCTTACCATCTTAATAATAAGGGCTTAGTTCCACTTTAACATCATCTTGTGAACTCTATCTTAGGAGTTAACACTAATGAATAAAATACATCTTCCATTTTTGTTCCTGATCCAATGTGGTACCATGGTACCGGTGCTCAGGTTTTGGGAGAAAAAAGAGGAGAGAAACTTGGGCTGTTGTCATTAACTCATCTGGTGGTGGTGGAATCCCTCTCTAATCATTCCCCATGCATGTGTTTGAAGGCATTCTTAAACCTATCCTCCCTCTCTGCCTCTCTTCCACCAGTTTGAATCAGCCCTGTGTTATGAGATCTGGAATGCTGCTCCAACCAGCATTAATGTAGAGATGTTGTTGCCTCTACAAGGGAGTGTTGAGCACTGATGTGTTTCCATTCATTTCATCAACAGAAATTTATTTTTCAAAAAAGGGAGTGGAGGATGAAAGAAGTCTAAATTCAGATAGTATCTCAATCCAAATTAGAATATTTGAATTTCAATATCAATAATACATTTTCTGGATTTCATTTTAGAGAGTTCTTACAAATATAAATTGAGTACTATGATAAATTGGATGTGAATTATATTTTTAAAATATGGTATTTTTAAACCTATTATAATTTTATACTCTTTTTATCATTTATATAATTTTGGTTGACGAATATTCAAATAGTAGCTAAATGGATTCTCAGATTATACGATGTTCAGATAGTAGTGAAATGGAATTGGATTGACAGATATCTGAATGGTAGTTACATGGATATGGCTAATATTTTAATCAACAGGTATGATGAATATCCATATTCGATTTGGATATTTTCAGAAATCACTTTTGGAATCCAAGTATCTTTTGTTGTCTATCTGTTTCAGATTTTCCATGTTAAATGAATTTGGATACGAATCAGATTTTGAATTTTAAATATCATCTGCAGTCCGATCGTGGACAGTTGTGTACATGCTTGTAACTTGATTGGGTGGCATCTCTGTTGGATGTTTGGAGCATTTTCTTCCTTTTATTTAGCTTTCTTTGGATAACGTGTGCTTCTCCCTTTACACTTGATTTGTTTTGATATTTTCTTTGGATTTGAGCTTCTTATTCTCTTGTTATTAACTCCGTAGTTGGGGTCATTGCATTTCCTTCCTACTTGGTACTTTTATAGCGATCATTATCTCTGACCTTATTTAGTGATTTCACATTATTCAGTTCGAATCACAACCATTATTTTTCTCTTGTATCCTAATTTTTGAGTAAGGGTCCATTAGTTAGCACTTAAATATAATGAGCAAAACGCTAGTCTAAGGCCAAGCTAAATTACCTTATTATGTTTTACTTTATTTTACTTTTTTTCCCTTATTTTCTATTGCTATCAAATTTCCTGGGTTCTGAACTTTTGTATAAAACATCATGTTATATGTTGATCTAAAAGATTATCCTGGCAAGTTTTTAGCCATGTATATATGTTTACTCTCTATTGGTAATGTAGTATACCCTTACTGAAAATTGTTATTCAGCTTACAGGATGAGATGTTTCAAAAATTCAATTTCAACACTGAATGGGCTGTGAAACTCATCTCTAGAATAACAAATGAAGAGGATATACCTATAGAGGGTACAGCTGTCGTTAAGCAGGTCTCTGTCTCAAGCTCATACAATTTTCTTTTCAACTTTTTTCATTAAAACAAGGCATGAAAGATGTGCATTATAATGTTCCATTATGCAAAATTGCAGCTTTTAAGTTTGCAGATAAATGCAGAGAAGTACTTTTTTGGCATCAGAAAAAGCCTTGTAGAGTTTGACGAAGTACTAGAGGTTGGCATGTGATAATGTTCATATTTACAAGATAAATTAAAGTATGCTGTTTCATAATCCTCTGTACTTTTTTTCTGTGGCATGTTTAAATAATGATCATTATTTACTAGATAAATTATCATATGTTTCATAATCTTCTATACTTTTTTACCCTGTTGAATGTGATTTGTGGATTAATTATATCTTCCGTTCATTTATAAGTGCCTCTCCTCATGGTATTAGTAATTGCTCTTGGGTATTTGGTCTTTTCTCCAAATTGAGGTCATTACATGCTGATTTCTGCTGCATCTTCTACAGACTTAATGTTTAAGTGGTATTGTGATATTATGTTCATTTATATATCATGGATCTATAAAACCCACAATTTTAGTCTGAAGATCAGGACAAGAACTTCTGAGATATATATTGATCTCCCTAATTTGATGAGAAGGTTGCCCATTCAAGTGGTTGAAAGACTCTTGCAATGATTGATTTTTAGCTTTGACTTGTGAATACTTTATCTTTCATTATTTTTTTGATAAAGGGACAATTTTCTTTAGGCTGCACATGATTACTACTTTCCACATTTTCCCATGGCTAATTATTGAAACATCAGTGCCTTTTGATTTCCCCTGTAATGTTTCACAATTAAGAAACTAGATGTAATTCTGAAGGTAGAATTTTCAAATGTTTTACTATTTCCTTTTTTAGTGAAAGTTATTCAATTTTGAATTAGAAAAAGGTATCTTAACGTATCAGGTGCAAAGGAAGCATGTGTATGAACTTAGGCAATTGACACTGACAGGCGATTCTGAAAGTTCTTCTGAACAAATATTCCAGTAAGTTTCAAGTGTTATAATTTCAAAAATGTCAATGACTTTCCAACATGGAGAAAACGTTAAACAATTGAGACACTGTGAACGTACCTTTAGTTGAATAACCTTTTTTCAAGTGTCAATTACAGAAATCCTTATGTGGCCTCTGACTGTTGCTAGTTAAAAGTTCCTTTAGATATAGGGTGCGTTTGTTTTCGGTTTCACTTAGAGTCAACTCCAACAACTGTAGAGAGTTGCAATTGAGAGTAGTAAAATAAATGGTGCTAAAGTTTCATAGTAAATTGCTTTATGTATAAGAATTTATATAATAATGATAATGTATAGAGGTTTGCACAGAACTAAAGTTGGAACTCTTGGAGTTGAAACAAATAAAGCCATAGATATTCTGTTTTTATAGATTTCAAATGAAAATCCTTATGTGACATCTAACTGCTGTTATATTACTTATCACTATAGTGGTAAGAAATGTGATTGATCTTTACCTGTTCTTTGATAATGGTGTTAATCTGGAGTTTTGTAGGTATATGCAAGCAGTTGTAGATGAAATCATCTTCAGAAACGTTGATCCTGTAAAGGTATTTAGTACCTCATATGCACAACAGTTTAAGAGTGTCGTTTCTGCTCAAATTCATTGCTTGTCTCCTTATTGCACAGCATCCAAGCAAGTGGAATTTGGGCAAGATATTGAAAGAGTTTATTGATCTCGCTGGAAAAACATTAGTTGGTAACTTAGCTTTGTATTGATTTCCCTCAATTTAATGTGCTTCAAAGTGTGAACAGTTGATACCTTTGGGTTTACAGAACCCTTGGCGGGAATTTCAGAAGAAAATTTGTTATCCTCCATTGAGCGAATGAATGTAGCTTATATTGAGGTTGACAGCACCCCCCTTAACCTACCAATGCCTTACACATTCAGAGGAATCCATAGAAAAACTTCTTCATTGAAGCGATGGCTCAATATCTGCAGTGACGAGTCTTTCAGGTAATCAGACTTCTTCTGTTCATGATGCACTATTTAACATTAATTAAATTCCGACGTGCACCTTTTTGGTTTGTTGACTTGCAGGAAGGGTAAGTACCTGATCACTGTCAATATTCTTCGCAAATACCTTGGAGACTTCTTAATTTCTTCTTATTTGAAAATTGTGGAAGACTCCGGTTATGAGGATGCATATGTTGAGGAAATAGAGGTCAGTGTTTTAGCTTTTTTCTGAGATCTTGACGTGGTATAATTTCTTCCTTGAGTCGATCAAATCAAAATATGATGAAACTGTTTCTGTGAAAATTTCCCAACTTCAGAAAGCGGTTATTGTGAAGACGCTTGATTGTTTTTGGAGGGACCATTTAGTGAATATGAATCGGCTTAGTTCTGCGGTAATTCCTCAAAATTTTACAATTTAAACGGTATTTATTTCTTGATTAATAAAACCTGCTTGAGCAACCATTCACCCAATACTCGTGGCAGGTGAATGTTAGGAGCTTTGGGCATCGGAATCCTCTTGAGGAATACAAAATAGATGGTTGTCGTTTTTTCATTTCCATGCTAAGTGCTACCAGGCGACTAACAGTCGAGTCACTTCTGCATTACTGGACATCCTCAGCCCAATCAGATGAACCGTTACTGCATTAAATTATTAGAGGCGATGCTTTATTAGTAATATGTTATGTATGTAGAAATGGTTGGGTGTATCTATTTGTAATTTTTTGTAGGATTTATAGTTGCTTTTATTTATATCTACTATTATTTAATTTAATTAACAACAATTTTGTCCATTCTACCAACTGAGAGCAGTTGTCATTGAATATTGCTAGTGTTAGACCTGTGAGGCTTCTTGTATTTCTATCGGTTGATACTTCGTAGTCTGTTTTCTAATAAATAATCTATTAGTTCTTCAATCAATCATTTTTTATTCCTCTTTCATAACCTATCTGCCCCATGAATGAGTAGTAAATGAAGGATAACATTTGAAACACTTGTAACTAAAAAATTGGCTAATCTATAAGACAAACAACCAACTGCTGGAGAAGTCACGTTTCAACAGTTCCTCATTCCTTGTCATTTCTTTACTGCCGGAGGAGTATGTTTCACTCATTCTTTCAGATTCAGAAACCCAACCTAGAGATTTTTTCCTAGCTAGATTTCTCCACAATGATTTATTTTTCCACATTTCCTTCTTTTTAATTTCGTCCATTGTTTCTATGTTTCGTCCGTCGAGAAAAATGAAAGTCTTACGAAAATTAGGCATCGATTGGAAAGTATAAAAAATATGGAAAAATAGTAAAAAATAAATAAATAAATTTTTTAATTATTTCTCACCTCTGTTCGTTTATTCTAAGGCCTGAAAAAGGCGCGGCCACTCCTGCCCCCTATAAAAACGGAAACGACGACCCCGTCGATGCCGCTACGGTCCACACCAACCCCTGGGGATTCCGAGGTACGGTTTTCTCGATTCCTGCGTTTCCCGCAGCATCACAAGTTTTACGTAAATTCTGAGTCCGTCGTTGTTCTTTTGGAGGATTCGGACGGTTTCGAAGCATCTCTACCAGATTCGAACAACATGCATCCCAGAGCAGTGGAGGTTGTTTTTCTCTACAATGAGATCTTCAGATTGTAGTGTTGTTTTAAAATGAGGATGATGTTGTGAAACCTTCCTATTTTATTACCGTTCTCTATTTTTCCATTGGTAATGTATGTTTGCCTGGAATCACACAGCGGCATTGTTGATCTCCGTGCAATTCATAACCTCTGGTCGCGATTGGCAGCATTTTAGGTTATTTTAATAAGAGATGGATTTCATTCTATTGTCTTTTGTTGTTTTTTGTGTTGATGTGAAGTCTGTTCGCCGGTCTCGGAAAGGGTTCTCCCAGGTAGAGGTGCAGAAAGGTCGTCTACACGGGTTGACGCATCAGAAGAAACAGGAAATCAAAGAGGCGTTTGAACTATTTGACACCGATGCATCTGGTAACGTCGTGTCAGGATTAATTTTTCATGTCTTGTTATACTACTTCCATTGATATGAAATTCGTTCCTCGCATGCAGGCACCATAGATGCTAAGGAGCTAAATGTTGCAATGAGGTACCTGTAATTGATACTTTTGAACATGCATCCTGTTCGCTCTGGCTTATTTGATAGTAGTTGTCTATTTATCAATCGATTAACTTTTGTGCAGGGCCTTGGGCTTTGAGATGACCGAAGACGTATACTTTTGTTCATGCATCGCTTCTTGTTTAATGAACTTTATTATTATGAAAATTATTGAAATCATATTTTTTCCACCTTAGTTTCTCATACCTAAACAGTCAAATCATTCTTGCAGGTTTTCATTACCGTGTGTACCTATTCAGTTTCTTATGTTGTCAGTGTTATTATGTGCAATCAAAGGTCTTTACTCTAGCATGTACCTCTGCAACGTTCTAAACTGTTAAAATTGAAAACCTCAATTGCACAAGATCGCTAAAATGTTCTAAAATGCATTATAGTTTTCCCATTTTGTTCAGTCCTATGATGTAGAATTCAAGGTCTTCAGTGGTAACGGTTTCCTCTGCAACTTTCTAGCCTGTTAAAATTGCTAAAGTAAAAAAGCTCTCAATTGCACAAGATCACAAAAACCTTTTAAAATATATTAGAGTTTTCCCATGTTTCCAACCAATTAATAATTGGGTCCACCCCATAAATAGATCGGAGAATTCGACTAAAAAAAACCAAGTAATAATTGCAAGAAAACTTTCTATGAATTGGGAATTTGCACGATCTATCCAAACTTGAGGCAGGTTGCTTTCTTCATTTTAAATATTATTACACATAAGAAAGTTTGTTCATGTTTGAGACATTATTGAAATTAAAAGTTTCAAAGGAGAAAAACAAATAAAATAGGTTGAACTACCTAGCTGATAAAATGTGGCCTAATGGCTAATATACAATGATCATTAACAGCCATGTAACAAACTCCACTGTTGATGTTATTTGATATAAACAGATTATTGAGAGAGGGCAACCTCTCATGTTGAGAATTTCCACAAAATCTCCGCAGGCATCTATTGGGTCCTAAATCCTCTCGTACACCATTAAGGTTTGGGGGGTGGGGGGGGGGGGGGTTCACCTCCCATGTGGTGCACCACTGGCTCATTTTTGTGCAATGGGGAACACAATGCCCCCTATTTTCTGTTTGACGATCTTTGTCTGAATTTGTGCAAGGAATGCAACATAAAAAAGGAATTGCCTTACAAGTACACATGAATTTAGTTTTTTTCCCTATAATGCATGCGGTCATGTATTGAAATCCATATTGGACTTCAAGAACATGCATGCCTACCTAGCTCAAAGGGGTGTCAGTGGATATTTAAATTCAAATGTCCGCTCCAGCTCCAAATCCGTATCTGAATGTTTGGATTTTTACAAAAAATCCAATGAAGCATATTTGAATCCAAAAAATTATCTAAAAAAAAATCTGGATTGAATTCGAATGTTTGATACATCCAATCCAAAAAAAAATTCATAAAATGTCTGAATTCTTATTTGAATTCAAACCTATCCAATGTATATATATTTGGCATCTTTAAATAGAGCATAGTTTCATTTTACAAGTGCATGAGATATGTTCAATTAATTTAAATAATATAATCATGTTGAATATATCTTGAATTATTTATATTCAATTATATTTTAAATGATTATTAATGTTCTTGTATTTGACAAATATTTTTTATATTGAAATTTTTTAATAAAATGTGGATTATAATATAATTCAGATCTATTTTTCAGATTTAGATAATAAACATTTGGGTACAGACCAAAATTCAGATGTGATTGAAAATTTTTGGATTCAAATTCAGATTTTGTATCTACTCATTTACATCCCTAAAATCTAAAAAATCAGTTTATCGTGTTAGTTATCTAAATAAGTAAAAAAAATCATTTTCCTTTTATTGAAGTTTTGTACAAGTCAGGTTCGAAACAAACTTGTTCAATCACCATGGGCAAAAATAACACTTTCATTTGTATGTTCACTGGATTTAGCTGAATATGGAAATACCCTGTCATATTTTACTCTTTAACTATTTTACTTTTCTGACATTATGTTATAAACCAGCTTCCTTGATAAAATTTCTGTTGAATAGAAATTTGACACTATTCTTTCTTTTTATGGTCTTTGGTCTCAAGCGACTTATTAATTGCAGTTGCCGACAGTTTTCCTCGAATAATTTTCTAAATATGTCTTGCTAAGTGAAGCCCTACATTATTTTTTGCTTTGCTACAGCAAATCAATCATTTGATTGCTGATGTAGACAGAGATGGCAGTGGTGCAATTGATTTTGATGAATTCGTCCATATGATGACGGACAAGATAGAAGAAAGGGACACCAAGGAAGAACTCACTAAAGCTTTTGGTATTATCGACCAAGATAATAATGTAATTTTCTTTACCAAAGTATTCATCTAAGAGTGTAGTTATCTCCCCCAAAATATTCATCTTCTCAAACTTGATTTCCTTTTTCTTCGTTTATATTGCCCAAGAATACTGTTTGTCTTTAGGGAAGAATCTCTGCCGAAGACATTATGCATCTTGCAAGAGATTTAGGTGAGACTTTCACTCCTGAAGAGGTCGAGGAGATGATCAGGGAAGCCGATTGCAATGGTGAGCAGTATATCCACTTTTTTTGTGTAGTATTTGTATCTAGAAATATATTATCATCATAGTTTGTTGTGGTGACATGGGAAGATTTCAACTGCAGGTGATGGAGAAGTTGATTCTGACGAGTTCTTCAGGATGATGAGGACATCGTACAAGTATTAGGTTTGCCAAAACTGAGCCTCTAACCTCCTCTTCCCGTATATCAATAATGTCTGATTCTCCAGATTTCTCCTCCACCAATTCGCAAAAGCTTGATTTGTTCCTTTACCCGTGGGTTCCCGAGCATATTATCTTTTTGTACAAATCGCAGCATATATTCACGTAACTAAAATCCTGGATGTTACCCATGCAACTGCCATTATTGGAGTTTGCTTTTGCTGCAACTCATCCGCTTATCTATTTGATGTTTGTCTCTTTAGATAACTTTTCTGTGCTTCATGCATAATCAATCTTTGGAAGACAATTGCCTCGTACTAATTGTCGGCATAAGTACCGACCGATAAAACAAATATTTCTGTGGTTAGTTTTGTTCGTACTAATTGGAAAATCTTGCAGTATTTTAGTTTCAATTTCATTTTTATATAAATTTTTATATATCATTGTCATCATATATATTTTTATATATAAATTTTTATCTTACAATTTACTATATAATTTTACCATCATTTATTAAATTACTTTTACCTTCAATTTTTCATAGTTATTAAAGCTAAAATTAAAATTGAAGTTAAGATAAATAAAGGATATCAATATTTACTTAATACCATGTTTGAGAACAATTTTTACAAAAAATTGTTTGAAGTTAAGTAGTTGCACAAACAGATGCGGCTAAAGTTGTGGTTTTAGTATTAAGGTCACTTATATTACGTTGATCAATGATACAGTTGTATAAGTTAAAAATACAATGGCACCTGACTACTTTATCAGTATGTTGAAAATTATATAGAACTTTTTTATCATTGGTGTTTATTATTGTCAAATGAATAAAAGGAAAAATGGAAATTTTTTTGAAAAATATGAATATAATAGAAATAATTTCACAATAGACATAAAAAGCATCCTTTTTGAAATTAATTGAACAATAAGTATTAACTTTTCATAATTATTGAAATTAATTACACAATAAATAATTTGACAAGACGTTAATGTTTCAATTTGTGGTGGAGTTTGTGGTATGCTATTAAACGTTCATTATTGTATAATCATATTTTTTATTATATTATTAAACAATTTTTACATTTTTTACTATTCATTATATATGATAATTTTTTTTAAAATATTATCATTACAACTTTTAAAAAAATATCATCACATTAATATAATAAATATTATTCATTATTTTATTACATATTTTATTAATTATTCATCGTAATTTTAAAAAAATATTATCAACACATTATTATAATAAATATTATATATTATCTTTTTACTTATTTTATTTATTATTTATTACAATTTTTTTTAAAAATACTATCATTATTTTTATTATCATAAATTATATAATTTTAAAAATAAAATAAAATTTAATTCAATCTACCAAAATATCCATACAAACAAAGCCATCTGATGTGGATCGCGTAAGATCGGCGATCTAACGCTCGTAGGTTGTCTCGGACGCACGCACGCGCACACACGAAATCACGAGGATAATCCATTCCACCGTGAAAAATGCTGCTACTCTTTTTCTCTCGTTCTTTTCTTATTCTCGAGTCAAGAATTTTCCCAGGGTAAATTACATTTTTCATTTTAAATGATATTTGTACTTTAAGAAAATTAGAAAATAACGTAAAAGGGTGAAAATAATATGTTAAATTTTATAATTTTTTATCATTTTCAAAAATACAAATTTTTTTTAAAATGAAGAAAGTATTTTCTATTTTCTTAGATTTTATTTGTTTATCAAATTTTAATTTTCATTATTGTTGACGGTTAAAGTTAATAAACAGTATTACACTACACAATATTTCAAACAAACATACTTTAATAGTAACTAATAATAATTTCAATCAACTTTAATTATAATATAAAAATTAAAATTAAAGTTACAAATAAACGCTGTCTCGGACAAGTAAAGAGAAAAAATATAGAAGACCAGGATTGCAGTCATTATCAAATTCAAAAGGGCGAGTCCATCTCTAAGGATAAAAGCATATTTTACTGCCATGTTTATCAAGACAAGAATCCAATCTCTCACGAGGCTCTGCTAAAATGGAGTGACAAATACAAGCAGGAAACTTGAAACTTCTGCTTTCAACAATCAAAAAGAGCAAGCCTTTCAAGTTGAAAATTGATTGAAAAAGGTAAAGAATTGTCTTGAATTTAATAACATTTTCTGCATTAGATTTACAGTTACTAGCATGCTGTTAAGTAATCTACCCAGAAAATAAGAAATAATTAAGAAGGGCAGAGGAGAAAGGAGGTCTCCAGAATTTCCCCATATCGCATAGAAGTAATCTACCAGAGGAGTAATCTACCACTTGTCAATATCTTTTAGCAGAAACACTAAAAAAGATAGAAAAATTCATGAAATATAAACGCATCTTTAATCCAGAAGATGATGCTGTGACCAGAAGCCAACCCTTTTCATGCAACAGGAAGGACACCAGAATTTCCCCATATTTCGCTTTCGTGTAAATATTCCTTCTGCCTCCTTGTGGAAGAAGGATATGGCGAACGAGGTGCAGAGCCCGACGTCCCGGCATGTGGTGCTCATCTCCGCTGGCTCGAGCCACTCAGTTGCTCTGCTCTGTAGTGCCAACAGAATCCTTCCCTCCCTCCTTTGCCACTTGGTTTTCGCCGCATCAACCGTAGCATTAGTGTGTTTTTCTATTAGGTCACTTTTATTATCGGTTGTCTGTAGGAAACACCATTTCTGTGCTCGAACGTTCAAAAATTGATCTGCCTTACTGTGTTGCTTTCAAGAAAGTCGGTAACTGTCCAAAATACCTGGCTTTTGCTTGCTTCGGATGAATTGGGTCATCTAGTGAACTAGAGTTTTACTTTGAAGCACTCATTTTAGTTGAAATCGTACCATTTCCTTCCCCGTATGCAGAAATTCTTGGGGAGTGGTCAAAGTGCATTATGTTTGTTTTACGATTTTATGCTAATCTTGGAAAAAAATGAGCACATGGTAGCGTTTTTGTGTTGACTTGGTTCCAAATCAATCGCTATTTATCACGCACTGGCATTAGTAGGAATTATTTGTAATTTCGTTTTGCCTTGTTCTTGATGATATAAGTCGAAATACTTATCCATGATGATGATCGACAAGATCTACATGGCTAATTGACTTGTTGCAGCCGGCAATGTTGTCTGTTCTTGGGGGCGCGGAGAGGATGGGCAGTTGGGCCATGGAGATGCTGAAGATCGCCTTTGGCCAACACTAGTGAATGCATTACATGGGCAAGAGATAGTATCAATTACTTGTGGAGCCGACCATACAACTGCATATTCTGAACTTGCAACACAAATCTTTAGCTGGGGATGGTTTGCTTTTTTCCCTTTACTAGTTTCACCCTTAATTATTTCTTACATGATGCCACACAAGTATCACAAGTCCATGTTCTCTGTGTACGTTTTTGCAGCGTTTCTGCTATTTGCTGTTGTTCTACCAATGGTTTTTTTTCCTGGTAGAATCTTATTTTTTGCTTTGCATGAACATTTTCTTCTTGTATGCTAATAAAAATCTTCAGACAGGTAGGATCAATGAATATGGATTCTGGTGATTGTGTAAGCCCTGCCTAATATCAAATTATGTGTCACAAATCCATATGCTGTGGACATAGTTGTGCGCAATTTCATCTAAAAGGACTTTTATTCTTGTAATTGTGAAGAAGTTTATAGTTATCTTTCTTGTACAATCTTGATATGTTTTACATGGAAATTTTCATCTTATATTTCTATATAAATCTTGTGGACACCTAAATTCAATTACAAAAGCCACCTCTGTTGCCTATGCTGTTTTTTTGTATGTGTGCAACATGAGAATTTGCAATTTGTTTGTCGCAGGGGTGATTTTGGAAGGTTAGGTCATGGAAATTCTAGTGATGTATTTATTCCTCAGCCTATTAAAGCTTTACAAGGCATAAAGATCAAGCAAATTGCATGTGGAGATAGCCATTGTTTGGCAGTGACCATTGATGGGGAAGTGCAGAGGTTGGCAGCTGAACTAGTAAACTTATACTATAATTTTCAGAAAGAAGCATCCTACTTTGGACTATGAGATTCTTATCAAAACTTTCAACTGTGGTGTTTGATGTATTTATTTCTTGATCAGACAAATACCTCTGCTCACATTACTTTATAGTTTCTATTAATGCTAACAAAAGCTCAGTTTTGGTTGCAATTATTTTGCAATATACAACATTTTCTTTTTAGTTCCAGGCTCTACATTTTTTATGACTTCAGTTCTTTCTCACATACATTATTTTGTTTGTAAAGCTGGGGACGTAACCAAAATGGTCAACTTGGTCTGGGAAACACTGAAGATTCTCTTCTACCACAAAAGATCCAAGTATTCAAGGTGTCTGATATTGTCATCCTCAGTTATGTTGACTGTATTCCTGGTTTAATAGTCTCATAGTTCTTATCTAGTGTTAACTTTAAGAATAGAGATGCAAAATATCTATCTGGAAAAAATTATTATCATATCATCTGAAAGGATACGGACATTTGTATGTATTATGGTGAAAAACATTCTGGAAAATTTCTGCATGTTCCATTCCACTGTAGCTGTTATATCAGCCAAATGAAGACCGAAAATTCTCTATAGATATACGGAATGAATCTTTTCCTTTGGAACTTTTTGTAGGGAAAAGCTGTCAAAATGATAGCTGCTGGTGCAGAACATACTGCGGCAATCACTCAAGATGGTGATCTCTATGGATGGGGCTGGGGACGTTATGGAAATTTGGGTCTAGGAGACAGATGTGACCGTCTTGTTCCAGTAAAAGTTTCTGCTGTTGATGTATGCCAACCAACCAGTTTATCTATCTTACATGTTGTGATTTAATATTTCAAGAGATCAAGCCCATCTTGGCATAGTACATGCTATAATCCTGCCACTATCTAAAATTGTTTGAGCTTCTGATATGAATTTTGCCTTTTAGCTATGCTCTGGTGGATATAGTGTTTGAGGGACTTCACAATCCAGTATGTTATGGATTGTCAGCATCAACCCATCTGCTGGATGAAATTCTTCTGTTACTTTTTGTTATGAACTCATGATTTCTTCTGCCTTATCCTCTTTTTGCAATAAAAGTTCTTTATTTCAGGAAGTTGAACTATCTTATGTTTGCATAAGTGTTTATTTTATTCTTACATTAACACTTGTTCCACTTTTTATCTTATTTTACCATGTTTTCAACACATCAGGGGCAAAAAATGGTGCTTGTTGCATGTGGGTGGCGTCACACAATAACTGTTTCATCTTGTGGTGGTCTGCATACATATGGATGGAGCAAATATGGACAGCTAGGACATGGAGACTTTGTGGATCGTCTTGTCCCTCATCATTTGGAGGCTTTAAGCCACAGCTGCATATCACAAGTTATTCTACTGCCATTTGATAACTTGTGACCATAATTAACTCTTTTTAACAACAGTAAAGATCACATGTTAATGCAAATTCATTGTTTTATCAATCAATTCTGGTAAATAAATCTCAAAGGTTGTAGTTTGTCTATGCATCACATCCTTATACTTTGGGCTGTAGTTTTTCCAAGTACACATGCTGTTAACCTTGATTACCCTGATCATTGCTACCGTCCCTTAAAATGTGTAGCCCTATATTTTAAAGGAGCTTTATAAAAACATCTTGATTTTGTTCATGTGAACCATTCACAACCAAGGGGATTTCTTCAGATTTTGATGCTCAGGACATGCCAGATTTCACCAATCAACAACCTCAATTAAGGAAGAAAACTTATCTAATGAGTTTGCTGAGTAATATCCAATCACTGAAACAATAGTGTAAATGTGTAATAGAGTTCTTGAAGTTCTTATTAGCACTGAAACCAGCTTTATTTTACAATTTCACTAAAATCATCAAGATGAATGAGCTTCTCTCGGATGATTTACTCATGCAAATGCAATATGATTTATGGGCGTTGCTTTTAAACTCAAACCAAAATGATGTTTTAGTATAGATATCAGCTTGTCTGACTTTGGTTTGATAATGGACCCATATGGACTTGGGAAATTTTGATTGGATATGATGACATGTACTTACACAACACTTTACAACAGGATCATGATTATTCAAGATTTTTGAACTATTTTGAAATATTTATATAATGAAAAAAATTATTTTGACACAATCGTTATCCCATCTAATATGAATAAAATAGATTTTGACCAATTATACATATTTGGCAATTTAAAATGGATTATTAATTATGTAAATGTAAAACTAATTATCAATAATACAATAAAATGATAAACATGATAGCACAATAAAGAGATGACATTGCACAACTCAAGTGCTCACACTCTTATGTTGTTCTTTATCATAGTCCATGACTTTCTCATTTCTGCTAGCATCAGATATCAGGAGGATGGAGGCACACAATGGCACTCACTACTGATGGAAAACTATATGGATGGGGATGGAATAAGGTAAACAAATTTCCATTACTGAAAGCCCCCCATTTCAGGTCAGGAAATTTATAATTTTTTTGGAGCGTTTATGATGGATACAGGTAATTAGCATATAAACATAATGAGTGGAAATCAACTCTAATTGCTGAGGCAGTAGTATATCTTATCCAGAGAAATTTATGCCTGAGAACAATATTATTGCTTGACTAACAAGCTGAAGTTTCTGGTAAATCACCTAAATATGTTATATTCCATACATTTCTCGCATCTATATTCATTTTTTAAAAGTAAAATGATAGTTGCATAGTAAAAAAAAAAAATCCTGGCATATGAATTGGATTGGTGCTTTCTCTAGATACTGAGACGTTTTTTTAATCTATTCATCGCAGTTTGGGCAGGTTGGCACTGGTGATGATGTTAACCATTGCTCTCCCGTGCAAGTTGAACTACCCAATGGAGAGGCAAGGCTACAAATCCAAGCTTTACAAATTACCAGTGCTGATACAGGATGGTTCTTCATGTGATTTTTTTCACCAGACACCCTAATCTTATCCATATTTATATATCTACAGAATGTTGTGCAAGTGTCTTGTGGATGGAGGCATACACTTGCATTGACAGAGAAGCAAAACGTTTTCTCCTGGGGCAGAGGCACAAGTGGACAGCTTGGCCATGGTGATTCACTAGATAGGTAATTTCCAGCCAATTTATTGATGAAATCACAAGTGCACGCTGATTCTTTCATTGGCCAATGCTTGGATTGGATAAAATATGATCAATTTGGAAAGGTGGGCGATACATGCATTGTTGTATGTTAAGTTGGGCTGCTTACGTCTAGATTGTAGTGTTGAGGTTACTAAGATTGAAGAGTCAAATATCAAGGATGCTTAACATTTTTAGTTATATCTACAAATACACAAAATATTTTCTAATTTGTTAATGAGTGATCAATTGCTTTTGACATTAAAAGAACTACACATTTGTTACATTTTAATAGATAAATGAATGAAAAGACAGTTTTTCTGTCGTTCTCAAAAGCATGTTCTCATTTCTAACATTGGCCAAGATTTTCAACCAGCAACCTACATATTAGAGTCTTAGGATGATTTGTTGGTTATTATTAATTTAAATCCATGGAAGTTCCATACTTGATTCCCATGTACATCTGTTGATTTGTACAGAAATAAACCCAAGTTACTTGAAGCCTTGAGCACTGATGGCTCTGTATGCAAGAAATTAGACTCCTCTAAGCTAGAAAGCTCATTGGGTGGGCATCCTCGTTCCTTCTGGATTTGAGAAATTCTCACCTCTTCTCCCTGCATGGCTGCAACCGTTAACATGCTTAGACTGTATTTTCATGGCAGGCAAAATGTGGGTCTCACCATCGAAAAGATTTGCAATAGTTCCCGATGAAAATGTAAGTTTGCTCAGTTTTTCCTATGCCAAGATGAATCATGATATTGTTGACGATCACTTGTTCAAATTTTATATCCAACTCGATTGTTAATGTTACAAGAGCGAAATATGAAATAATTCAATATTTTTTTGAGAGCATGCAAGCAAATATTTCTTTTCATTTCATAATACTGTTACACTTACAAACACTCAGGGGATTTTGTGTCTTTGAAAAATATGAAAAATAATAAATCAAATTCCTCACCATTTTTCATACTGATCAAAGACACAATTCCCTTCTTGAATTTGAATGTTAAGAGGAAATATGTATCACAGTACGACCTGGTTTAACTTAACTAATTTGAATTGGCTATTGTCATTACACTTGTGAAAGGTTGATTTTTTTTTTGATTGTATTTCTATTAATAGAAGTGGGAACTCATACCATCCTTATGGCAATGCAGCCATGCAATGACATCAATGTCCCTGAGGCGGATGATGTCAAGTGGATCCGATACTAAGTCCAGAGTTTCAGATCCAGGTTGTGTTCATTGTAATAGATGGAAAACTAGTTCAAAGATTCATTTTCGTTGTCTTGTTTGTTTCCTGTCAAAGATGGAAGGGTTAGTTGAACATATCTTGGTCGTCCAATTCTAAAATAATTAGCCTACAGTCTTATATGCTTGTGTCCCTTCCCACTACAATTATTGATTGATAAGACGAGGGCCAACAGATTTGATCCGGTTCCAAGAGCAATATCAACTCAACGTAGTTGTCGCAGACATAAAGCTATCTACTCTTCGGGAGCATGCAGTGTGATGAAGATGAATGTGAACCGAAAAAGAAGTCAAAAGGAATGTGCAAGGAAGGAAGTGGATCGGATCATGATCATCTCCAGCCCTACAGTTGCTCAAAGGGGAGGAAAATTGCTTATTTGTATTGTAAAGTTAAGATTTCATCGTGTATTTCGAATCTTGATGTTTATCTAAGATATTCATATTCACCATTAAAGAAATGGTAAGAGATTCTTGAGTTGACCACACTCATCTGTACAGGATGATGATTAACATCATCTCATATAAGTGGTTTGTAACAATGTGTTTTAGTTCTAACCATTGTAAAGAGCTGAAATTAAAAGTAGTTTTATAAACAGTGTTGAAGTTATAGAGTAAATTGTGACGTGAGAGTTTGTATATGAAAATTTATACAGTAATAATAATACGAGAAAATTTATGAAGAATTGAAGTGACTTGTTTTTTTGGCATCATCCACCAATTGGAGTGAAGCAGGTCGTCCTCAAATCCATGCATGCCATTAGATCAAAGTTATACTTGATGTGATATAAGGAAGCTAAAGTTGGCATTTTCGGACGAGCACAAGGCTGCCGGCCATGGTCACACAAAGCACATCACTTCCTCTTCCAAGAGGAGAGTGGTCAGATTTCTTTCAAAGTTGACGGCTCCCATGCTTCATCAAGTCCCCAGTTTGATTTGGTAGAGATTTGTCGATACCGACCAAAGAATCTAACCTTCAGAATATCTTAATTAAAGCAGAGTCTTTTAGACGTACACGTGACTTTGTGTAAAGAAGTGGAGGAATTAATGGAGATCCTTCGTCTCTGAGGATTCCTTTCTAAGGTTCGTTTCAATTTTTTTTAATTTTCAAAATTACTTTTAACGTCACTATTATTATTATACAAATTTTATTGTATTAAAGTTCAGAGGAGTAAAACAAATAGAGTTAAGAGAAGTTGTTTAACGGGAATTTATAAAAGACTTGTGTAGTGATGATAATATATAAGAGTTTGAAAGAACTTGACTTCATAATAAGTAAAGTATTCTCAAACGAGACCTTTGTATCTCCATCGCGCCATTGCCATTGCACTGCATCTCCCTATCGTCGTCGACTCATTGGATGCACCAAAGCCATCATCCATCTCCTCTCCCACGGTTGATTGTCTCTCGTCTCCTTTCTTTGTCTATCCACGTCTTGCCATGCCACTACTCCTCCCACCGCCGTTGCAAGTGTTTGTGCCTTTCGTCGTTGTTGCCCATCAAAGGGTAGAAAGCAAGAAGCAGGAGAATGATCGCGATTTTGTAAAAAAAGTTCTTCTCAAAATCTAAATTAAGGAGAGAGAAATCCTCTCAACATCGAGGATCTCAAGTCTACTGATGTTACACTAACCACTAGTCTCATACCAGTCATCAACACTTGAAGCGTGATGGACTCGATCTACCAAATGAGAACATCAAATGTTAGCTAGGGTGAGAAGGTTGATATAGAACTGATGGTAACGTCCTACATCGATGGACTTGAAATCCACGATGTTTTCAATGTGAAACTAATTTTCCTAATAGTTAATACAACTTAAAAAATCATATTTGATCAATCAAAAATATAATTTGATCTTAATCGTCAAACTTGATTGACATGGTAAGCTTCAACCTGACATGTATATCCTCAACTACACCATTAAATATGAGGTGAGTTGGAATTTAAGAAATCAAAAGATACCAATAACAAATCACATAATCGGTTTTCCATTATGCTAAAAAATCCGGTCCCAAAGGGAAAAAAAATAAAATAAATTCATGATTCAAATGTGAGTATAATTAATGTAAGATATATACTTCTTCCAACATCAAAGGCCAGTCATGTTTTTGTTATATCATAAAATAGGAGAAGATCAATTACATTGTCTATATATGTTCTTGCGTCTTTCATCACCAAGAATAAAGTTACAAATGTACATATATGGTCTGTTTGGTTGGTAATAGAAAAATGATTGTTGAATTCAAACAAAAATATTATATCGTCAAAAAAATACAAGTGTTGGGAGAATAACAAAAGTTGAGTACACACACTCTAAAGAAGCTTAGCTCAAGCTCCAGTAGAGAATCTTTAGAATGTAATGTTTGAGGTGATATGCATATATTTATATACGATGTTCCATGAAAAGATGATTGTGCAACACCACAACCATCCAATATGTACAGGTTCCACTTGCCTGTGTTTAATTAAGCTGCTCATTTTCCCCTTTGCAGCACCACCATTAGCTCATCGTAAATGGGAAGAAGATGCCTGTGCAACAACTGTAAAAAGAAGAACGGAATTTTAAGCTGATCTGAATAAATAATCTAAATATAAACATTGTTGGTTTGACGCATTTGACTTCACAGTGACTCTGAAATAATTATAGGAGGAAAGAATCAAATCACTGGGAAAAGAATATATAGCCGTCTAACAGGAAAAAGTAAAAAAACACACAAACACAGACTCTAGAAAAGAATCAAAGGCGAGGTGTTTGTCAAAGATGCAGTGACCTTCCATTTTCATTCCATGCGGTATCACTTGGGCAAAGGGAGTGAAGTCCAATGGCTTGTTGCATTGGAGCCATAAAGTAGCTTTATTCTGCTTAATTCTTTCGATATGATTTCTACTTTATTGATTTTAAAAAGATTTGTCGATGGAGGAAATTTGCATTTTTAAAAAATAATAAAAAATAACGAAAAATAGTGAAACTTTTAATCTATTATTTCTCATTATTTTATATTATCTCTCACTATTTTTAAAAGTACAAACTCTATTAAATATAAATATCACAATGAATGTAGTATTATTTGTAATGTAATTTTTGAGACTGTAAATTGAAGAGATTCACCTTATTAAAATAATTAGCTATTAAGAAAAGTCTCATTCTAAAATCTAAATTCATTGATTTTAGTGTACCTGTGAACTTTCCATAAAATCACCGTACATAAGTGTGATGTAGTACCTTAATAAGATTTAACTCGTTAAAATCAAATGACTAGTAAAAAATGACTAGTAAAAATAACTTATAAGTATTTTAAAAGCCTATTTGTGTACGTAGAATTGGACAAAAAAAAATTATCAAAAATTAATTTCTTAGTTAGAATTGAATTTAATGAATTTGAATTTAACACATAAGTATTTGTATATCTTGTAGAATTGAATAGAATTTAAAATTTTTGTGTTTATGCATATATTAGAATTGTACAAAATTAAATTTATTTTTAAATTTAAAAATAATAATAATTTAATATATTTTAAATTTTAACTATTTATGAAATAAATTTCTTGATAAAAGTGAAAGTGGTGAGACATCCTGTGAAGGAGAATGAATTCTACTCTATTTACAAAAGGGAATGTTAGAATTGAATTCTAAAATTCCTTTTATATAAATTTCATCTAATTTTACGAAAAATTAAATTTTATTAAAAAAATTTATATAAATAAAATAAAATTTACTTCAATTTAATTTTTCTTAATTAAATTAAATTAGACCTAATCGATCCACGTCTGACGGATTCAATCTGTTAACTCACAGGTTAAAACACTTGGTCCCTATAAATACACCACCACCTGCTCACATACTCCTCACACCTGTTCTCTCCTCCTCTTCCTTCTTCTTCTTCTTCTTCTTCTTCTTCAATCAATCGATCCTCCCCAACTCCAGCTCTAGCTGATCGAAAGCTGCTTGCTTCTGGTTTTGTGTGCGAGTGCTTGAGAGCTGTGTTGGATTGATTCGAGTCGTGCTTCTCGCGTTAAGAGCATTCGATTCCAAGGAATCAACGGCAACGCGAACAACCCCTCTGTTCCTTCCATTAAAACATCTTATTCTCTTGTAATTTATTAGCGTGCGTAGGCACTAGTAAGTAACAGGATGGGAAAGTACGACCAGCCTCCGATGGATGTGGTGGCCTTGGAGCTTGGGCAGGACGCGGAGGGTGGTGGTGGTGGTGGTTCCAAGTGCTACGACGACGACGGTCGCCTGAAAAGAACAGGTTAGAGAGAGAGAGAGAGGTCGACGGCGTTGGACTTGCGCGCTTTGCCACTGACCTTGGTGTTTGTGGTCTTCCCCAGGGACGGTGTTGACGGCCACTGCACATGTCATTACGGCGGTGATTGGATCTGGGGTGTTGTCTCTGGCGTGGGCCATTGGGCAGCTCGGCTGGGTCGCAGGACCTGCCGTAATGATACTTTTCGCCTTTGTCATCTACTACACCTCCAGCCTCCTCGCCGACTGCTACAGGACAGGCAACCCTGTCTCCGGCAAGAGGAACTACAACTACGTCGACGCCGTCCGCTCCAATCTCGGTGAGTAATTCACTTCTTCTTCGCTGAGATTGATTCACTGGGTTGGCTCCTCTGATCTTTACTTGTTCATTGGGTAGGGGGAGTGAAGTTTAAGATGTGCGGGTTCATCCAGTACCTAAATCTCTTCGGCATGGCCATTGGCTACACCATTGCCGCCTCCATAAGCATGATGTGAGTACACGGCCGTCGTCATTTCCTCTGCTTCGATTTCATGGCCTGCTTCGAATTCTCACCGGGAATGGAATGAGCAGGGCAGTGAAGAAGGCCAACTGCTTCCACAGCAGGGGCGACAGCAGCCCATGCCATGTCTCCAGCAACCCGTACATGATCATGTTTGGCATCGTGGAGATCCTCTTCTCGCAGATCCCTGACTTCGACCAGATCTGGTGGCTGTCGATTGTCGCCGCCGTCATGTCCTTCGCCTACGCCTCCATCGGACTCACTCTTGGAATCCTCCAGGTTGCAGGTAATGGAAGTAACAAGGTCGACGTCGTGAATTTTAGTTTTTTAATATGTAATATTTATCAAATAATTTTAATATTTTAAACAATATTTACATCTATAATTTCTTGAAAAACTCGTAAACTACGTCTAATTTAATTCTACCTTTACAACAAATGCAATCTTAATTGTTGTCCATGTACGCCGTGCAGCCAACGGCGGCGTCAAGGGAAGCATGACGGGCATCAGCATCGGCGCCGTTACCTCGACGCAGAAGATATGGAGGAGCTTGCAGGCCTTGGGCAACATCGCCTTCGCATACACCTACTCCATCGTCCTCATCGAGATTCAGGTGACGATCGCAACGACATCCTCGTTCGCTTCGCGGGCACCAATTAAGGTTTGTTTCCAACCACCCAAGGCGTCTTTCGCTATCGATCGCAGGACACGATAAGATCACCCCCGTCGGAGGCGAAGACGATGAAGAAGGCGACGACGATCGGCGTTACGGTGACGACGGCCTTCTACTTGGCTTGCGGCTGCTTTGGCTACGCCGCCTTCGGCGACGATGCCCCCGGCAACCTCCTCACCGGTTTCGGCTTCTACAACCCCTACTGGCTCCTCGACATCGCCAACGTCGCCATCGTGGTCCACCTCGTGGGTGCCTACCAAGTCTTCTGCCAACCACTCTTCGCGTTCGTCGAGAAGTGGGCACTCCGGCGGTGGCCCAAGTCGGAGTTCATCACCAAGGAGATCCACATCCCCGCCACTTCCTCCTTCGCCCTCAACCCCTTCCGGCTGGTCTGGCGGACGGCGTTCGTCGTGGTCACCACCATCATCGCCATGCTCCTCCCTTTCTTCAACGACGTGGTCGGAATCCTGGGAGCCCTTGGCTTCTGGCCACTAACCGTCTTCTTCCCTGTGGAGATGTACATAGTACAGAAGAGAATACCCAAGTGGAGCAGCAGATGGGTTTGCCTCCAGATCTTCAGCATGGCTTCTTTCATCGTTTCTCTCGCCGCTGCCGCCGGCTCCATCGCCGGAGTCATCACCGATCTCAAAGTCTACCGGCCTTTCAAGACCGCCTAAGGTCCTGTAGACAAGTACGGTGCAGTACACACGGCCTTGTCGTCTGTTTTCGTTCTTGCCATGCCTGCAATCTTCCATCTGTAATTAGTTTACCGCAATAACCAGCAAAGTCTATTGTGATCAAAAAAATCCCATCATGTTCATCAAAATCTGCACTTGCTCCTCCAACACCATCCACGAACATTACTCGATTTTTATTTACCAACTGGTGTCGTATATAATCGATCTTTTTTATTTGGAAATAATCATGAATTAAAAACCATTTGCTATACAAAATGTTTTAATAGTTTCGTAAACGATATTAAAATTATATAATAAATCATAAAATAAAAATTTATATAATAATAATAATATATAAAATTTATAAATAATTGAAGCTTACTGCTATCTAAAGCACATGTATCTATCATCCAATAATATAAATGTATGATTTATGACAACGATCGATGTGCAAAGATCATATTCTTTTTCCAGCAATCATAAGAGGGAAAACTTCATCGAAATATACCAGTTTTTATTCAATATTTAATTATAGGAGCTGTGACGGCTGCAGTACATTGGAATTAGTTTGAATTAATGACTTTATTTTTTAAGATTGGATAATAACTTTAGTTTTTATCCATGCTACTTTATTTTTAATTTTATCTGCTTAACCTTTGCTAAAAGTTTCCTGTAACTTCAACTTTTCTGCTTGGTATTTATCTTTTTTGTCTTTCGGTGGTTCACTTACAACCGAGTGACTTTTAACAATCATTGTGAAACTTGCAATTCGTTCCTTCTGAATTATTTATATTGCTCGAAACTAGATTTCTGCTCTTGCTGGTGGTGAGGGACTTGACGCTGTCTCTGAAAAAGACAATAGGTGAGATGAATTTGAAATTATTAACATAATTTTTGAAGTAAGAAATTTTTTTATTTTTTTATTGATAATTATAATAAAAATATTTATTTTTATTATATTATTTGTTAAAATATATATTTTATATAATAAAAATTTTAACAAATTTTATTTTCAAATAAAAGTGCAATACAAGTGGATGGGCATCGTTGAAAGAAATTTGTGACATGTTCTTTTGGAAATTTTTCGTAACTTTTTCAATTGCTTAGTGCCCTTTCTGTAGTGTTTGTTTTTGTCAATATGTAATATGCTAAATTGATACTCTCCGTGATTTTCAAAAAAAAAATTATTTTTTTGACGGACGAAATAATAACTTTATTGGAATGCCAATAATTAAATGTCTACTTTTATCGTGGATCGTGAGATTTCGGTTACGATCTTCACGAAAACCGTTTCTTTTCGGTTGCAACTTTTTTTTTAAAGGTTAATTGAATTTTTTTTTCTAAAAAAATGTTAGTCGAATATTTTAAGATTAAAATTTATTGATATCTCAGTAACGAAATAGAAAGGGTTTATATTTTTAAAAATGATAAAAAATATAAAAAAATTAATCTATTATTTTTTTTCTGGTAATTTAAAATTGTATTAATATAAACGGTAAAATGTGAAACCACAAAAGTTAAGAACGTATTTGTTTTTATTTTAAATATAATTTTTAATTCTTAAAGTGATACCGTAACTACATCTCAAAGGAACGGTACTTAAAAAAGAGAGTTCTAGTTTAAGAGTTATGTTTATTCGTTGGAGTAATAATTTTTATAAAATTTTAATTTTACTTTTAAATGGTTTACTTTTTTTAATGTGACGTGACTAAAGTTTGTATGAATATAATATATATATATAAGAGAAATATTATTCATAAGTAAATATAATTATTAAAAACTATTTACAAAAGTATAATGATTTTTTATAATTTTGTAATACCTATATTTTAAAATATAATTTTTATGTAATATTTTTCTTTTTTTTTTCTATTTTCTCTTTTTAAGCTCTCTCTTTTTTCACTTTTTCTTTTTCTTTCTTTTCTTTTTTTTCCCCTTTTTCCCCTCTTTCATTCACGTATTCAACACCATCTTTCATCATCTGCTATCTTCCTTATATATAAAAGAAAAGAAGACAGATAAAATTTTCATGTAAGTTTCAAATAGATGGGTGGTAAAATTATCTAAGAAAATAAAAAAACAACGAAAAGTAACGTAAAAGTCACTCCTTGTGTATTTGAAAAATAAACTGTGTAAAAATTACAATAACATAAAATGTATTTATTTGTATTGTTTCAAAAATTATTTTAATTTACTTTAGAAGTTAAAAATAGACGTAAACAAAAGCACTTCAAGAAAACAATAAAAAAAAGTAATGTTTAAAGAAACCATCTAAAAAAAGTCTAAAAGTAACTGTCAAACAGGGGCATTAACGTACTAATCATCGTCAAAAGTATCGGTAAGATCAACAGTTATAACAAAAGTAGTAATCGGCCGGCAAATGTGGACGTTTGGGCATTTGATCTCCTTTGCACCTGGTGGGGAGAAAAAAGGAGCAGGCGATGGTGGTGTTCCTCTCAGATTAATATCATCACCCGTGGTTATGCTCCCCCGCCCCCTCCGTTCCTCGCAGGGATGCCGAAGGAAGATTCCTTTCAATCATCGTTGCCTGCAAGGACCCACGAATCAAAACGATGATTTCTTTCCGGACATGGTTCTGGTGGGATGGCGGCGGACCTGCAGTTGAAGAAAAGAAAGAAAGAAAAAAAGAAGAGAGGGGCAGATCACTGTCGCATGGTGGGTCAGGTCTGCATGTGTCTGGCAAAAAAATAATCGTAAAATTTAAATTTTTATATTATTTGTAAGTATTTTTTATTAATCGATTAATTTTAATAAAATAAAATTTATATAATATCAGAATCAATGTATATTACAGATTGTTAACAGAATTTGTTATGTTTATTATCATTCTGCTATAT